>OOFG01085443.1:0-17361 GCA_900323295.1 Molva molva
CATGTCTGGAAGAGGTAAAACCGGAGGCAAAGCCAGGGCTAAGGCCAAGACCCGCTCTTCCCGTGCCGGGCTCCAGTTCCCCGTCGGCCGTGTGCACAGGCTTCTCCGCAAAGGCAACTATGCTCATCGCGTCGGTGCCGGAGCTCCCGTCTACTTGGCGGCTGTACTCGAGTATCTGACCGCTGAGATCCTGGAGTTGGCTGGAAACGCTGCCCGCGACAACAAGAAGACCCGTATCATCCCCCGCCATTTGCAGCTGGCCGTCCGTAACGACGAGGAGCTCAACAAACTCCTGGGCGGAGTGACCATCGCTCAGGGCGGTGTGCTGCCCAACATCCAGGCCGTCCTTCTGCCCAAGAAGACCGAGAAGCCCGCCAAGAAGTAAATCACAAAACTGACTTAATAATCCAAAGGCTCTTTTAAGAGCCACCCACATGTTCACTCAAGCGCTACAATCCTGTTATAACTATAATCCTAGCTATATGAGCGAGGAGGTAAAATAAGGTTTACCGGCTGTTTCAAATTTCAGTTTGACTACATTGGCCGAAAGTATAACCGTGCCCAGGTCTTCTTCAGTGCACTACTTCCATACTGGATATAAAAAAAAAACTTAAATAGTGCCCTTAAAGGCATAATGTAAGTGTGTGCCGCTAGGGGGCTCTCATTCAAAACAAGTCTGTTTGATGGGGCCGTGTAGTAGCGTGTGCTCATGGGAGTCGTCTTCACCGTTCGAGAATTCAAGTGCCAGCGCTGACACCTTACCAAGCCATCCCCCAATCACTGGAGCCCTGGGCGTAACGGCTGTAGTAGACTAACACAAATCCAAAACATAAGTACCGAATGGACGCATGAGTTGCATCAAAATAAGTTCTAATGCATTCCAATAAAAATTACACATGGGAGAACCACGTTACAGATTTGCAAACCGATTCACAGCTCTTTTCCAAGACTAGAAATACCAATCCACAAGTTCAGAAATCTCAGTACAACTACAAATGTTTTTCAGCTACAAAAATTCTGACCACACTTACAATACTTTAGAGGGAAATTAAAGCTAATATTCAAGTTAAATACCGTAATTAATACAACTCTTTTACTAAAAGAGTTGTATTATATTGTATTATAGGCCTACACGATCCCAGCAAATAAAGCACTAAGGGCAGCTTCTTTGAGAAATGTGGGTGGCTCTTAAAAGAGCCTTTGGGTTGAGAGTTGGGTGAGTAGGGAGTGTAAGTTTAACCGCCGAAGCCGTACAGAGTGCGGCCCTGCCTCTTCAGAGCGTAGACCACATCCATGGCGGTGACGGTCTTCCTCTTGGCGTGCTCGGTGTAGGTGACGGCATCACGGATCACGTTCTCAAGGAACACCTTCAGGACCCCACGGGTCTCCTCGTAGATCAGACCGGAGATACGCTTCACACCGCCGCGACGAGCCAGACGGCGGATAGCGGGCTTGGTGATTCCCTGGATGTTATCACGGAGAACTTTACGATGGCGCTTAGCGCCTCCTTTGCCAAGCCCCTTTCCTCCTTTGCCGCGTCCAGACATGTTCAACTAGTAGTCAACTGCTGAGAATGAATTCATGCTCTGAGTCTGTGAGTATATGGGGTAGTTGCGGACGTAAGTGAGAGCAAATGGGCGGCGCACAAATTACCCAGCTCAGAAGGGAACAGTTAATGATATAGGTAGAGGGAAATGCTTTGAAGAACTTAATAATGGTTAATTATGTTATAACTCTTTTTCTATGATTAAAGGCGTAGCCATTACAGATACCAGGCCTATATACAGGAATCCCGTATTTACGTACCACACAATACCTAAAATAACACGTATCATATATTAACAGGGGCATATAATGAGCAGTTATGGATCTGCAATATATTAGATAGCGTCGGCTATGATTCAATTGTAAATACTTCCATCGGAGACGAGTGGAATGTTTTTGTACGACAGACGATTACTTCGTGCAGCACGAATTCATGGAAAGGCTCATCTCCATTACGTCATTCAATCTTCGTCATAATATGTAATGCACACGCTAATGGTAGACTATAGTTTGGGACAACTATAACATGCGTTGTTTACATGGATGACTCATTTCATTATGTTTCGGGGTGTTGACAAAGCCTGATTAATACATTAATCTAGCATGGAGAAGTTAGGCTCTTGACGTATTTGTGGGTGGCTCTTAAAAGAGCCTTTGGATTATTAAGTCAGTTGTGATTTACTTCTTGGCGGGCTTCTCGGTCTTCTTGGGCAGAAGGACGGCCTGGATGTTGGGCAGCACACCGCCCTGAGCGATGGTCACTCCGCCCAGGAGTTTGTTGAGCTCCTCGTCGTTACGGACGGCCAGCTGCAAATGGCGGGGGATGATACGGGTCTTCTTGTTGTCGCGGGCAGCGTTTCCAGCCAACTCCAGGATCTCAGCGGTCAGATACTCGAGCACAGCCGCCAAGTAGACGGGAGCTCCGGCACCGACGCGATGAGCATAGTTGCCTTTGCGGAGAAGCCTGTGCACACGGCCGACGGGGAACTGGAGCCCGGCACGGGAAGAGCGGGTCTTGGCCTTAGCCCTGGCTTTGCCTCCGGTTTTACCTCTTCCAGACATGTTTCCTTGAATAATTCAGAGTGACATACAATCCAATCCCCTGGTAAACTGCTTTATAGCCATCTAGGACTCTGCTCATTGGCCAGCTCAAACTTGACAAAATGGACCAATCACGATAAAATGCATACCTTACCTCCACGCCCAAGAGGCGGCAGTAATGGACCTAAATCCGTAATTAGTCAATTTATTATGCACTCAGCTTGAGATCGTGACTTTAAAGGCAGGGTAGGCAATTTATTTAAGAAGCAAATTATTAAATTAAATTAAATTAAGTGATTGGATGGCTTACCTGTCTGTCTACCAAGGCCATAGCGATGGAGTCAACATTGGGGGGGGACCAAATCTGCAGGCAAATCACATTTCTGGAACATTGTGTTGGGCTTACATAGCCTACACATCCAAATGGGATGCTGAATCAATGCATTCCAATTATTATTTTGTCTTTATTAATGTAAACTTAAACATGATGACTAGTAATGAATTGAAGGGACATTTTGTGGGGCGGGCAGCTGTGAGCACTAGCTGTCGAATACCGAAGGCCATTAGCGCAAATAAAGTCTTAGAAATGTCGCGTTTATTCGACCGAATTTTGCGTGTAAACACGTACTATTTGGACGTGTTAACGCAACAAAAATTGACACGTTAACGTGCATTTTCTGGTTGTGGCCAATAGGGGACCTTGAATCAAGGCAGTCATACATATTCATGATGAGGTTCTGTCAAGGATGTCGAACAACGCAAGGGAGCACGTTGTGCATAAATTACTGATGTGGGCATCTACGCATGTGCTACGCACTCTTTCAAGCACCTATGTTTATACCGTAAAGGAAATTAAGTGAATGAAACGTAAACCAGAGTTGCGGTTTAGAAGAAGCCAATTTAAACTTTCAGCGGGGGACGGTAAAGTTTAAATAAACTTGTTGATGGCGCTGGAAAACTTTCTGTCTTATGTAACCGCACATTTAGGGAATGTTTTCGACTAGCAACATCGAACAATGAGGAAACAATCTAAGCAGCTTTGGCAAGGAAAGATACATCACTAGCTTTATGCTGTATTGTTTCTAACACCCCTATAATATAAGAATGGAACAACCCGTTGGCTGTGACCGTGTTAACACGCCAAAATTAGACATGACGTGTTAACATGTCAATTTCTAAGACGTCATTTGCGCTAATGGCCTTCCATATCCATAGTCAAAGGTGCATGTATTATAACGGAGTGTCATGGCCTCTAACGGAGTGTCATGGCCTCTGACGGAGAAACCGACGCCATTTTGCAAAAAGTATCAAAACTTGACATACATACATTAACATGTATCAACTCGAAGGAACCGACTCTTAAAAAAAAAAAAATGCACGGTATATAGTATAATAGTGATGGGCCATAACTTTTATACTATATACCGTGCATATTATTTCCAAAATAATGTCCCATGGCGGGCTCTCTATAACCACTGCTTTGTAATAAGACTGCTGATGTGGAAGTTATTTTGTTAATCTTAATTTTCAATACAACACATCACCTAGGATGCTTATGTTTTATATATATATCTTTATATAAATATAATGTTTTTCACCAAATAAAAACGGGGGTATTGTAAATTGCAATTGTTTTTACCTGAGGTCATATCCGTAAACAAGGCTATGTGATCCATGTGAAGTGTAGCGGCGCATACCACATTAGACGAGTGGACATTAATTATTATGACAACTTTTGGTCAAACTCCAAAACATGTTTATTATTAAACTGTTGACGTGTTGTTTATTAGTTAATGCTTCGTGTCATATTTTAAGAATACTCACTTATTATTCGATGTTATTTGTATAACATCACGTACAGCTCAAAGTAGCTCCCCTACGGTAGAAATGGTTCGTCCTCGTATTTACAGGGCCAGCTGGAGGAGCAAGGACATTTAAACGACGAGAAACACAGACAGCAGCGACCATCCGGACTTAATCCAACGCATTTGGATTAAGTCTCCTTTAACGGAGACATTAGTAAGGTACGAGGTTGTTATGTATATATGTAATGTAACCATTCTATACTAATAATCGTTACTTGTATGGTTCTTCGGTAACTTCCTGTTAGTTTTCTAGAAAAACAAGATTGCTCTGCTATGTTGCTGTGCGGAAACGACCTAAAAAGGCTCTCGATTGGAAACGTTAACGTTGACATTACCACCGATTTTCCTGCATATTCTTTCAAATGAATCGGTTTTGTTTGGAAATGGAATGCGTTACATGACTGTTGTGCACTGCACATAAAGACCGTGACATTAAAATTACACAAATTAACGTGTCAGCGAAACTGCTGGTTTTAACAGTGGAATAGTTGTGTTACATTTGTAGATATATAGTTTATCTTATCGTGCAGGCATTGGTGCTCATCGCCTGCCTTTGTTCGAGTGTTTATCGTTTGTTGCTTTGGCACGAGTGCTCTTGTTTTGATTCTGCTGCTGAACGTCACGTGTACTTATCGGCGACGCGTTCGTGGTCCTTTTGTGCACCAACGATCTCCCATATCAGGGTGAAGGACAGATAGCGTCAGCCAATGTGGAACTTATTCGTAGTTTTGTCCCGCCCCCTCCTCGAGCTAACATACCCATCCTATGGGCAACATACGTTTAATGATTGCATAGTCTGCATATGATGCAATGGAAAAGGAATGGTTTCTTATGCGACAATACAACTAAGTTTAAATCGTAGCTGTCACCTTACCAAATTAAAAAACGGCAGAATGTATTTACCAGTACTAATGGCCCTAATAGGGAAAATTACTTGAAATAATTCAAATATATATGACTATGATTACTTTTTTTTGTGTGTGTGTGTGTGTGTGTGTGTGTGTGTGTGTGTGTGTGTGTGTGTGTGTGTGTGTGTGTGAGACAGAGGGGGGTAGGGCGAAGGGTGCTGTACTTGTTCAACACAAGGGAAGACTCCCGACCCGGACTTGGTGCAGTTAGTGCACTATCTTTAAACCAGGCTTTAAAGATAGCCGGGGGTGTGCTGTCATTTGGGCCGCAGATTGCTGACCGCAGAAACACCCAAAGTGTTCTCTCTGTCCTCCGGTCGCAGTGGATAAGAATAGCGTGTGACGGAGGGTAGTAACTAGGACAGAGGAGGTGGACCGTTAAGCATGTTAGGTTTAAGGTTTGGTAATAGTAGGCTATTATATAGTATTAATTAGACTAATGTCATCACTACTGGCCTGCTCCACCGTTTCTGACTGAGAATGAGATGTCCTAGTTTGAGTAGGGACATTACTAGTCAATGGTTGTGTAACAGCCTCATAAATAAATGCATGTAAAAATTTTACACATAACGGTGTTATTGAACTGAAATCTGAGTCCAAATGTGGCTCATGCAGGTGTATAGTCGGGGACGAGTGAAAGGCTCTTTTATGTAACACGATCTCTCGACGGTTTGTAGCAACTGTTATGGCCGCGTTGCCATGGAAACAGGTTTTAGTATCAGACAACACAGGTGAGCTTTCTGGGTACAACGACTGCAGGCTGTTGTCCAAGCTAGCTGTGAAGATCTGCGTATGATTGCTAGTTTGTGTAAAGTTGTTGTCTTGTTACACAAAATTGTGTGCCAAAAACAATGTTGCCAAATAATGGGTTTGTGACTGTAGTGTCCGTTTTGAAATGTTTAAAGCTGATTTGAGATGTAAAACAGAACCATTACTGTAGCCAAAAGCCTTAAGAGTTTGGTGTTTGGTTTTGCTCAAATTAGTCTTGTTGGTTCTACAGACTTGTTTATAGTTAGAGGGGGAAAAGTATCCCTTTCAATCTTTTTATTGGAAGTAATTAAACTTTTATAGTTGTCCAATACCAATAAAGTGCATTGTACTACAAATGGAGACATAACGATTCTAGTAATTTTGTCAATAAGCAAATCCGATTCTCATTTGAAATACAACTTCTCAGGGACAACTACACAAACCCTGTGGACAATGCCTTGAGACACAGCCTAAGTATTCTAGAAACCGTGTTCCACTAAGTCAATAATCAAATCAATCTTCACGTAACACTTTGTACCCCTACCCAACCACGACCATTCTCTACTAAGCTTTGACAACTTCACCAAACTTGCCATCACAAAAACTCGATATAATTGCCTAAAAAGTCTTGCACCAAATCCTTGGGTCAATCCTCCCTCTCATCCAAGGCTGTGCAGACATGGAAGCCTTTACCTGAGGGTTTAGAAGGAAGCAGAGGAAGGTTTGGAAGCCTTTACCTGAGGGTTTAGAAGGAAGCAGAGGAAGGTTTGGAAGCCTTTACCTGAGGGTTTAGAAGGAAGCAGAGGAAGGTTTGGAAACCTTTACCTGAGTGTTTAGAAGTGATCGGTTGCATTGGAAACTTTGGAAACAGAATACAAAAAACTGGTTAATAGACCCCTTAACAGTTTACAAACCATGGTTACGTATGAAGAGTCCGGCTCAATGAGGCAACAACAGTGGGACAAAGTGCAATGGTTTGGCAATGTGTGCAAGGGCACTAACCACCAAGATTAGGAATTCATCCAAAACAAATTGACTTTAAAAATGGTGGCCAGATTTCCAGATCCATGTTCAGTTAGTGAGTAGGTAGAAGACATGAGCGACCGGCCCAATATTCAGTGGATAGACATATATGCACGATTTTGCTGGAGAAACCTAGCTCTTCTCTACAGCTCAACACAGCCACCATCATTTGAGAGAAAGACGTGGATGTTATTCGTTTTTAGCACTTAATAAATGGCAATGAGGTTTTATTATACCCTGGTAGGATAAAAGCAGTCTAAGGAAAATAACCATGCCTCCAAATTCATGACTCGTCACTGGATTCTGACGGCAAAGGTATAACTGCAGGAAGACGGTGTTAACGGGACATGGTAGAACTGACAGCATGCTGGCTCTACATCGACGCTTACGACAACACTATCTGTGGTCACGTACAGAACATCAAATAGCACGTCATAAACTCAGTTTTCTGCCTTGAAATCCTCCCCAGCCAAAGACAATGGTAGGCATGAGGCTATTGCGGTATCATATGAACGCCTCATACGCCTGAAGCCGTTTCCTAGCATCGGTTGCTATGAACCGGTCGAGGTCCTGCTGGAGAACGAAAGGCCAGCTGGTGAGGATATCGATTCTTACAACCAAACACATGACAACCGGTCATTTTGATGCTGCCAACAGTTTTAATTACTTTTAGAAAGTCTGATGATTGTCTGAATGAATGGGAACAACAGGCCTTCTGTTTCCCAAATGCGTGCACATATTTCTGATGACGTAGAAGGTCTATAGAAAAACACATTTGAAATTGTGTATGAAATTAAATTGGAATGTCTCTCTATCCCTACTGGTCCACTGAATATTGTTATATAACTCCAGCTTAAACTCCCAATACTATAATATAAGACAGATCTAAAACATATCAGACAAATTGTATAATGGGTCTATGTGTCTGTCTTTGTCCCCACACAAACACGCCATACTAACAGACCCCCCATGTGACCCCCCAGCCCCCAGCCCACCATGCCTCTGAACGATGAGCGGTCCACCTCGTCGTCCGTCAGCGCCGAGGACCAGGCTAGCCGCGGTGAGGGCTCACCGGGCCGCGGCCCCAGCCTCACGTCGGCCAGCGACACCTCAGCCAGCGACACGGACTCTTCCCGGGAGAGCTTCACCAGCGACTCCTCCAGCAAGCACAGCACCCCCTCCTGTAAGCTCATGTTGGGGTACACACTCAACAGGGTGCGAGGACACTGTTGGTCCAAACTGGACCTGCCCCACCTCTTCCATTGATTGGCTTGGGCTCCAACTATGACAACTATACAACGACTACTAATGACTACTAATTGTAATTATGCTAGGGGGTATTAACATGTTTCTTAATGTAATCTTCTGAACACGTCCTTGGTTTTCCCACAGCCAGCCCTCCCAAGAACATCACCCTGGATGACATGATGTCATCAGGCAAGGACCTCTCCAATCTCACCCTGGCTCACGAGATCATCGTCAACCGAGACTTCCACTTGGAGCCTCCGAAGCTGGCCCAGAACAGGTACCCGCTTCACCTCCTCAACGGACTTACAGGGTTAGGGTTTGACGGGAGAGTACCGGACAAGGAGAACATCAGTCCTCTTATAGGAGATGGCCATGAAGGACTGGGCCATACTTCAGTGTATCAACAAAAATATCTTCACATTGTGAAAGGGTCTCAAGTTTAATATGATGAGGAATATTCCCTATCATTTTGTAATCATGATTAGGAATTTCTCCGTTACTTACAATGAATTGAAAAGCCAATTGAACTTCCAAGCAGTCAATACTGGTACGTTTGCAAAGTCTACCTTTCCTTAATGGAAGTCATTACCTCCACCTGTGATTCATTGTGAACGTTGATCTGCTAAGAATTGAACAAAATCCATTCATTCACTGGTGCTCCCATTCAGGTGGGGTAGGAATAGCGCATGTCATTTACTAATTCGCTCATGTGCATCTTTGGTACGTAAGGAACGGGCACACGGGACAATAGAGCGCCGTTGGACTCTTCTGTTAGAAAATGTTGACATGTTTGTATGTCTTAAAACGTCCCTTGTCCCTCTGACAGTTTGGAGAAGCTTGTGAGAGACACGGTCCACCGGGCGTACTGGGACGTCCTGGCGTCGGAGCTGAACGCCCACCCACCCATATATGGGCACGCCATCAAACTACTGGAGGAGATCAAGGAGGTCAGTCTGCTCTGTACTGGGCCTTATGAAGATGAATACCCAAATAACATTTAAGTTGCGGTGCTGGTAGGTTTCCCCAGATTGAAGTGCTGCATGAACGCAGTGTGTGCAGGGTACTCAAACTAGTCAAACATGTCCCTCACGCCCCCAATACACTGTCTGCATTTGGTCAACAGTACCACCTTAATGACTGCGTCTCATTTTCATCATTAACCGAGCAGCCCACTCATCACAATGACTATTGTACCCTGTGGAAATAGCTGTGTTCTGACTGCAGTTCTGGAGCCTATGTGAACGCGCCAATTTAAACTGTTGGTTTTCCCACAAGATTGCTTTGAAATGTTCTGCCCCCTACTGGACAAACATAATTTCATGCTGTTTTAACCCTCACCCTTAAAAAATAGAAATCTGTTTTTTTAATTACAGAAAAGTAATTCAGTTTTTTTACTTGCCTAACATCCTGCCCCGTTTTATAATGTTATTATTATCCCACAATGCAATAGATTTTACTGTCCTTCCTGAACCCGGGGGCCAATCGGATGCGGACCCAGATCATGGATGTGCTTGACATGGAGCTGATTGGCCAGCAGGCCGACAACGACACTGTGGACATCCAGGGCCTGGCCTCCTATGTCATCTCCACCATGGGCAAGCTGTGCGCTCCAGTCAGAGACGAGGAGGTGAAGAAACTGCAGGAGGCTCGAGGCAACACAGTCACTCTGTTTAAGTAAGCGGTTCTGTTCATGCTACACTTGTTTTACCGTCAGATAATTAGGAACTACAAGCCATTTCATTGTAATATCATTCACAATGAAATGGCTTATGGGTGGCTTAATTTGGAAAGATCATCAAAATCTGCCCTATCATGACACAAGAAGATGGTACAGCCTACCACTGGTAGGTCGGTTGATCATACATCATCATACATCTGGGTGGAAACTCCCATTTGTGATGTCACCAGTGAATAGATTTTGAAATGGCTTGGATGGCTTATCAGCCTCACACCTGTGGTCCTTTAATGATGCGACCCAAACGAATGACATGAGACATTGATCTTCTGCCCACTCCAGGGAGATCTTCCGTGTGCTGGACCTCATGAAGATGGACCTCGTCAACTTCACCATCCAGGGCCTGAGGCCGGAGCTGCAGCGTCAGTCCGTGGAGTACGAGCGGGCCAAGTTCCAGAGCATTCTGGAAAAAACACCCAGTGAGTTAAAAAAACATTCCAATCCAGCCATTGAAGGAACAGGATAGTATACTCGTTAGGGTGTTGGACTCCCAGTCCAAGGTTCCTGGTTCAAACCTCAATGTCCCCAGTCTGCCTGCAGGCCTTTAGATCCCTACCTGCTCAGGAACGGCACGTATCTAAATAACTTCATGTAAGGACCTCCTTTCAGGTGCTCTGGACCACACCACCTCCTGGATCAGGATGGCCCTGGAGGAGCTGCTGGGGGCCGGGACCCCTGCAGTGCAGAGCTCTGGACCGGGGAAGGGCCAGCGAGCCCTGCCTGGGCCCTTCCTCGTCATGGACACAGCCTTCCTCCAAATCCTCTCCTGGGACCCCACCACCCTGTTTCCAGAGGTGGGTCCGGTTAAACCGGAGAAAGACCTTTATTCTGCCATCACTTAATGAACCAAAGAAAAGAGCCAAGATTAAAGAGAGACCAAATAGAAGAGCAGTATCCATCGTGTGACTGTATAACTAAACACGCAGCATGTTTAGGTGTGTTGAAGTGTGGTGTGTAAGTGTGGTGTGTTGAAGTGTGGTGTGGAAGTGTGGTGTGTTGAAGTGTGGTGTGTAAGTGTGGTGTGTAAGTGTGGTGTGTTGAAGTGTGGTGTGGAAGTGTGGTGTGTGAAGTGTGGTGTGGAAGTGTGGTGTGGAAGTGTGGTGTGGAAGTGTGGTGTGTTTGTGAAAGAGATCTTATGTAGACTCACTGGTATTATGGCTTTAGCTAAAGCTGAATCCAGTTAAACGATTGTTCAAAAAAGACTATATATATATAGATAGATAGATATTATATATAGATATATATATATATATATATAGATATAGCTATAGCTATAGCTATAGCTATATATATAGATCAACAAATGATTTAGTTACATATGGGAAAGGTTTGGACAAAAAGGCAAACAGTGGAGGAATTTGGCTTCTCTTAAAATCTTCCCAGTAAAACTGAAACCAGATGATGGGACAAAAGCAGGACAGGTGGGGAGAACTTTCCCGGATTGGGTAAATGATCGTGAAACACTATAATTCCCTCGATGGGGAAACCGGTTTCTTGCACAGCTGGTTTGTTTACAGCTGGTGGTTGCCTGGGCAACTCTCCCATAAGGAGATGCAAGGTATCCTCTGTCACTGAATACAAAGCTCTCAAGCAGCCAAAAGCTCTCCCTTGCATCATTTGTTCCATCCATGGCAGGTTTTTGTATAGTCTACCTTTTTTAAGATTTATCTACACAGAAATTGAAATTATTGAAATTATTGAAATTTAATTATTGCATCCATAGTGGTAAATAACATGGATAGACCTTTTATTATTGCTACATTTGTTTTGTTTTGGATGTCATGTTGTTTCTCCAAAGTGAGATACTTTTAGTTATCGTACAGGGAAACGAACAAACAACCAAGGAAACACAACCAAGACACACAGTCCATAATCCCCAGCATCAGCGAAACCGCCATGCACTACAGTATCTTACACTTGGATTAAGAGGGGAAGCATAATACCAGATCATTTAATCTATTAAACACACAGATCCTTTTGAGGTTGAGTTCATCCTTCTCACTGGCATGTTTCTCAATGGAAAAGGCTGTAAAGGAACTGCTGTAAATACAATTTTGTTTCTCCAATTATTTGTTCAGATTTGTCTCGCTCTTATGTGGCGTTCCCTGGATACACGTCTGAACTAAAGGACCTTTTAATAAATACAATCAGTTCTGATTGTTAAAGCTGCTCTGCAATCTGTCCTGTGGATTTTTAGTAACTCAGACGTGGACAATCATCTTCTATTGCTGCTCCAAGTTGGATTGTATGCTTTGATTGTTCCCAGACCCTTTGGGTAAAGGGTCGGCTAGATGACTAAATGTTAATCACTCCCACCAAACCATACTTCTGTGCCACCATCTAAATGTGTGTTGTGCGTCTATATATATGGTATAACGCTATTTACTATTTAGTCATTAGACGCTTTGTATCCAAAATAGGTGTTAGGGCATCTTGCTCATGGATGCCTGCAGGTAGACTGCAGACAATGGGGTAAGAACCCAGAACTTTTCAGCTTGGAGTCAAGCACCCTAACGAGTACTATTCATGTATGAACTACTTTTGAATCCCCCCTCTCTTCCCCAGACCCTGATGACGGATGAGGGGCGGCTGCTGGGCCTCCAGAAGGAGCTACGTCAGCTGCAGGTGGTGGCCCAGGTGCTGCTGATCGTCTACAGCGCTGTGGGCGGGCCCATACAGGGCCTCTCCTCATTGGCCGAGAGACTCAAGAGGATGACCTGCGTCCTGCTGGATGGGATGCACAGCCCGTTAGTACATGCATGCATTCATTCATTCAGTCATTCATTGCAACACTTAAAGGTGTTGTAGGTAAGATTCAAGAGATATTATTTGAGTGTAATTTGTTAGAAATGACATAGCCATCTGCAGATATCAGTGAGTGAAATGCTCCACGATCTGTTTCCAGTTGACTGGCCCTACCTGTGTACGAAACCGTTTAAAATCAAGACTGCTCCCGGCTAGTTTCTGACCAATCAGGAATGCAACAATCTCATTGGCAGAGAGACGTAGGGAGGGAGGGAGCAGGAAGGGGGGGGTGTATTTTTGGTTGTTTATCTTTAAAATCTTGCCCTCTTTCTCCCTTTTCTGCTCTCTCTTTACATCGCTTGATTACCTACAGCAGCAACTGCAAAACCCAAACCCAGATGGTTGATGTAAGAATGTATTCTCAGTAGACGGTCTGTGATGGTAGGAGGCTGGGGCAGCTGTAGTGCTTGGATGTATACACATACAGACATGCTGTCCAACTCTAACGGTTATTTGTTGTTGAAGTGAAGTGGTTCAAAGTGCTTTATGATAGTGCACTCTCAACACATTTCTAATGATACAGATTGCATATACAACATAGAAAAGAAAAAGCGTACATCAAAATACGATCATGAATGAAAAAGAATCATCTTTAATAGTCAAATTGTCATGTCAGGAACAGTAGCAGTAACAGTGGGACGTGTCATTGGGAGGATGGGGTGCTGAAGAGATGCCACAGCAGTGCTTGGCTTCTAGAAGGAAAAACCTATAAGTTCTACAATGGTTCTTTTGTGGTGCTGGAGGATTGACTCAATCTTCTTCACTTCAAAAACATTAAAGATGATTTAGAAAAAGTCAAATGCAACTGTGTGGACGCCAGCTGTCGGATCGTACCACTAAGGCTGGTGAATGTAATTCCCTAGGCAGTGCATTTAGCTGTTCTGCTAAACTGAATGGTGCTTAAATCTGTAATCAGTTAAAAGCTCCTGCATTGTCTTTACCGATGCAGGTTTTGTCACGATGGGAAGTAAATACCGTACGTGATCAGACAGAACGGAGCTCTCCGTCCCCACAGAGACCAGCCACGCTTTGATTTCATAGATGTATCACATTATATCAGTCTACCTTATAATGTGTGAGGCTCAGAGCAGCCTATATCTTCTGACAGATTGAATGCAGATGCTGAAATGAAGGCAGGCGTACATTGCTGTCATATTGTGAAAAGTTAATGGTAGGGTTAGTAACTCACCCTAATGCTGGTAGGGTGAGTAACTCACCCTAATGCTGGTAGAGGAGGCGGTGAAACAGAGGCTCTGAGCCTCTAGACGGCTGGAGGAAACCCTGCTCAGCCAATCCATTATTTACAAGCGTTTAATCCACGCAAAAGTCCCTATTATTAGGCACCATTGAGGCAACATAAATCATAAAAATAAAAAAAATATGCTAAACGAGACGATGATCAGTCGACGATTCAGATTAGACAACATCTCAGTGGAGGACCCTCCTAGAGACCACACACACATCAGTGGAGGACCCTCCTAGAGACCACACACACATCAGTGGAGGACCCTCCTAGAGACCACACACACATCAGAGGTGTGCCCCGTGTGACGCGTCCTGTTCCTCACCGTAGGGACTTTGACCTGGAGGAGGCTCTCCGGGGGGTCAGTGCCCAGACCTGCTGTGAGCTCAGCCAGTCCCTGACGGAGCGAGGGTACCCCGGCCTGACCCCCGCCCTGCAGGCCACCCTCAGCGGCCAGGTCTGCAGCATCGTCCAGGAGGAGAACCCCATCCGCTCCCTCGTTGGTGAGATTCACCTCTTATTCAACCAGGAAGTACATTTAGATACAACATCTCTTTTTCAAGAATGACCGGAGCTCAACCTTACCTCAGAGTAAACGGATTGTACGGACATTGTGAAATGCAAACTTAAAGGTTCGACTTGACAAAAAGATTACACTAAGGCCTTCTGTCTGGAGGGCAAAACAGCCCTTCCACTGCACCCGTGGTCAGATAGGACCCCTAGACTATGCGGTCTTGATTAAAGACCAAAGCAGCGTGCGAGCCCCACGGCTCAGGCCATGAGGGAACACTGCAGAGGCCTGAGCATTATCTTGTATTCTAAGAGCTTCTCTTCTTCCCTCTCCCCCGACGCCCCCATGGCAGAGGAGCGTGTGCGGCAGTACTTCATGTCCCTCATCTCGGCGCCGAAGCCCCAGGCCAGGCTGGACCGGGTCCCCGCCGGTCTGACCGCCATCAGGCCGGAGCTGGCCTCCCTGGCCGCCCGCTTCATGGCGCTGGTGGACTACAACCGCCGGGTGTACGGCCCTTTCTACTCCCGCATCCTGAAGAAGCTGATGTTCGACGATGCACCACCGCCCCTCCCCGCCGCTCCACCTCCTGCTGCTCCACCTCCTGCTGCTCCCACCGAGGAGCCGCCCTCACAGACCAGCGCCAGCCCCAGTTAACCAGTTCACCTCCGCCGTACCCAGTCCACCCCAGCCCTACTCCACCAGCCCTACTCCACCAGCCCTACTCCACCAGCCCTACTCCACCAGCCCTACTCCACCACAGACTTTGGCTCTAGCTAAAATAGAAATTAGCCTGGGATAATATTACTGCTTCTGTGCTTGCAGAACCCCCTTCCGCCTCTAGGTGTAGTCGTTGTTCACACTTTCGTTAATCGGCAGAACGCCTGGAGACTGCAGTGTGGGCGAGGAGTCAGGAAACTAAACAGGCACAGGTCAGAGGTCAGGATCCGCCTCATTCTGCCGTCTGCTTTCCGGTACGTGTTTTATATCACGACCAATAAGACTTCATATGTGGAGATTTAACATTGTAAATCAATGTTTGGATAAAAGGGAGAAGGCTCCCTTTAATAAGTGTTGTCGGAGGATGACCCAGTTGTGCTGAATCCTCTGTGAGATGCTGTTACTATAAGACGTTTATAGAGCAGAGAACAAACGGCCAGCTTTAATGTTCAAATGAACGAAAATATGTAACATTTCAGATTAATGTTGGATCACACAATGTGCTGGTATTTTTTTACAGAGATACATTGACAAAGCGAGAATACTAAGATTTCTGATAGAGACCTAATAGAGATGGTTGAAATCCGTCCGGTAACTTGATTAAGTTGTGGTTTACAACTAAAATGTGTTTTTATCTGTCAGACTGACCACGAAACACGGAGGAAGGACTAAACCGTCCGATTCTGACTCCTTTTAAGTAAAGACGTTTGCATGATACATTTGTTTGTTAGTCTGTATGATTTGTATGGTTTATTGTTACCCTACTTGTGCTAGTTAATTCAGCCAAGCATTTATTCCGTTCATTTCCTATCATTGATAACGCTGGTAGAGGTTTGTATTGGTTGTTTGTTTGCGTTACATTGGAAGTTACGGCTGGTACTTGTAGTCATGGAGACGTCGTTTGTACCTGCATGTGTCCCGTTGAAAGGTGTCCCCTCGGGTGCTCCAAAGAAAAGGTGCTGGACGACCAACAGAACGTTCTGAGGTCCGAACTCATCCTGGACCTGAATATGAGCATTTATGTTTGGTGAAGAAAAAATATTATGTTGGAATGCTTGATGACCCTTCTTTCTGTAATATTCTATTAATATAATAAAATGTAATGGGAAAAACTTAGATGATGTATGAATTGACTTATCAACTGAAGATTGACATTGAAATATTGTACATTGTTTGTTAAAAGAAAAAACATTACCAAACTGTAAAATCAGTTTATTACAGTTTAAGTAATGGCCATTGGAATTGATAGGTTATGGCCCTCATCATTTACAACAGTTAAATGATCATGTTCAATTGTGTAACAATGTCCATCCTACACTCCACCTAGGTGACTTCACTGGGCTCCTCCAGACGAGGATCAGGGCACTCGTGTTGAGGCCGGTTTACTGTGAGGTTTGAAGGTAATGATCCATGAGCTGGTGCTCCGTGTTGCCATGCAGGAGATCTCTGAGTGTGTGGTGATGCTGGTTGAACCTGTGCACACTGATTACTGAATGCAGGTGTTCAGCCCCGTTCAGCCCCATCCAGCCCCAGAGTCCAATCAGTCTCTAAGGCCAGGTGAGGCTGCTTAAAGCAGCCTCCTCCACACACTCCACAGATGGTTTGTAAGCAGGGTGGCAGGGTGCTGAGATCAGACATTGAGTTCAAGCATGGAAACAAAAGGTAAGGAAGGAATTAAACTAACCCATGTGATGTTAGATGAAAATAGAGTAAAAAAAGATAACAAAGGACATGTTAAGGGTGTCTTATAAAAAATTATATTATACATTTTTAAGCGTGCTCAGCTGCAATAATTCTTTAACTGGAGTTTAAATATTAATCAAAAAACTATATTATTCTCGGAGGACATAAAATTTTAAAACCACTCACAAAAACTGCAATTATCTTTTCTCATTATCTTTTTTCTTTGTTTATTTTTTCTCTGCCATTTGATAAAACGGAATTATGTGTTACATAACATGGCGGAAGTG
>OOFG01085444.1:0-20826 GCA_900323295.1 Molva molva
CGGTGTGTGTGTGTGTGTGTGCTCTGTGTGTGTATGTCTGTGAGTGTGTGTGTGTGTGTGTGTGTGTGTGTGTGTGTGTGTGTGTGTGTGTGTGTGTGTGTGTGTGTGTGTGTGTGTGTGTGTGTGTGTGTGTGTGTGTGTGTGAGAGAGAGTGTGTGAGAGAGTGCTGAAGAACAAAGACGGAGGCATGGTTGCGTCTAGGAGTAATGACTTCTCCCGTGATTCGCTTGAAAAGGGTGGCCGCTGGGATAGGTGGTGCGTGGGCTGTGAATACCTTGTGTGATTGCTTGCAGTCCTAGTTATTATTATTATACCCACTGATGTTTAGAATAAGCCCAGCCAATCAGATCAGGGGAGTAAAAAAAATAACTTCAAACATTGATATGCAGAAAATGAAAACTTGTACAAGTACCTGGTAACCGAACAATCAAGCGCAGGGTTGAAACACATCGCTCATGGTTATTAAAACAGCTAACATTTCCAATGTATGTATCATTGAACCTTACTTGTTTACATCCCATGCATGTATTTTCCTCTTTCTACAAAAGCAACACCGCACTATGGATAACCATGCAGAAAGACGTTTAAAAATTCAAATAATAAATAAGCTTTGTCATCCTTCTTAGATGTCTCTCTATTGCTCTCTCTCTATAGCTCTCTTTATTGCTTTCTCCTTCTCTCTCTCTCCATTGCTTTCTGTGTCACGCTCTCTCTCCATCTTGGTGTCTCTCTGGCTGCGTCTGTTCCTTGGCTCAAAGCTTATCAGGCCTCTTCAGCTGCTGGACGGTCCACAGAGACGTCACGGCACGGGGCTAGTTGGAGCCCGCTTCTGCTTTTTATTTTCCGCTAATTTCATTTATTTTATCTCTTTCACCGTCCAGCTGTTGTTCTTCCTGTGCTTCAAGTCCCTCTCAGGTGACACAGGTCCTGCTTCTAATAATAATTTATTGGAATTCAGACAAGCTGTCAACATCTAATTGTGCTAACACTGCATTTTTCTTCGTTGGATGTTGCACCGATATTCATGGGCATTGTTACTTTCACCAGCACCCACATTCATAAGCATTGTTACTTTCACCAGCACCCACATTCATAAGCATTGTTACTTTCACCAGCACCCACATTCATAAGCATTGTTTCCTTCATCAGAGGGCTGTAGTTTATGTTGCAGTTATACTGTCTATTAAATATTTTAAAGTGTGTGTGTGTGTGTGTGTGTGTGTGTGTGTGTGTGTGTGTGTGTGTGTGTTCGGGAACCTGCATACATTAATTAAATATTCCAGATTTTGTTGCCAACAAATATGAGAACTTGCTGAATGCAACACATTATATTTTCAGTTTTTCATCATGCAGTTTGCATTACAACATTCAAAGATACATTTGGCACATCCAGGGGAAGTTGTTGTGTTTTTGAGAAAATTAGTCAGTTGCTGCAACTGTGATGAAATTAGCTAAACAAGCTAAAGTAAGTGAGGTGCGTTTGTGGCATGGCTAAGAATAGGCAGGAAAGTATCATGGTCAATAATCCTCTTCATGTTTAAAGTGTCAAGAGTCAAACCAGAGGAACATATATGGCGGCATATGACTGCCAAAAAAACACGTATGTGCACACAAATTATTATTATGAAGCACCTTTACTGTGCTGGGATATTACATAATATCCCTAAATGGGATTGGTTACATATTGCCGGGCAAGTCCAAACACCTCTTGAATTGCTTTGATGATTCACATTTAACCAAGTCTGTTCAAGAGCTGACGTCTCAGAACATGCTTTGGAGAACAAAAAAGTACAGTTACATCTCAGACAGTTGCAGTTAACAAAACGTATGACTATGAATGTCATGAATTGTAGCAGGATCATCAGGCACAATGACCCATAGCCGAAGCCTTAAAGAGTATTTGAGTAGAATATCAACAGACAAGGAATTTAAACGTTATCAGGAAAAAAATACTGAATTACTTGAGCAATGGGCCAGAGTTGAAATAGTTTGTATCAAATTAAAGGAAACTACACAAATTGTAATATTGCCTCACTGTAGCTAATGTAGTGTAGTTATTTAGCGAAATGATAAAACAGCGATCTTCCAATGAATCAGCGATGGATCTTTATATCTATATGTAATGGTAAAAATAAATAGTGAAATGATATACCTCCCTACATGAGGAGTTTCCACAGCTATATTTCTTGTGAATCAGAGAAAATATGTCGTCTAAATGTGCTGGGTGCAGTGCAGCTGAAAGCCCTAGCACCCATGGTGCTGAGGCATGAGGTTGTTCATGGTGAGAAGACGAGCTGAGGATGAGCGAAGGGAGCGGCAGGGGCTGTACTCCTGGAGGAGGTGGAAAGGATTAGTGGGGGCTAGGTTGTGGAGGGCTTTGTAGGTGAGCAGAAGGTTTTTAAAGTCAATCTGGTGTTGGACAGGGAGCCAATGTAGTTGGATGAGAATGGGGGTGATTTGGTCGGATGATTTGGTGCGGGTAATGATCCGGGCAGTCGAGTTCTGGATGATTTGAAGCCCGTTGAGCAGTTTGGTGGGGAGGCCAGAGAGAACAGCGTTACAGTAGTCGATCCGGGAAGTGACGAATGCATAGACCAATACTTGAGTGCTGGATTGAGATAGGAGTGGGCGAAGTCTGGAAATGTTGCGAAGGTGGAAGAATGCAGTCCGGGTGATGTTTTTTATGTGAGGTGCAAAGGAAAGGGTGTTGTCCAGAGTGACACCGAGGCTCTTGACTTGGCTGGAGAAGGGTACAGGGAAGACATCGATGATGATGATGTTAGGGGTTCTGTTTTGAGCTTTGGACAAAGTGGCTTTGGAGCCAATGAGCAGGGCCTCAGTTTTGCTGCCATTGAGCTTCAAAAGGTTCCTGCTCATCCAGCTTCTGATGTCCTGGAGGCAGGTGGCTAGGGAGGCGGGAGGAAGGGCTGTGTTGATATTAGAAGAGATGTAGACCTGTGTATCATCAGCGTAGCAGTGAAAGTGGACATCATGGTGACGTAGGATTGTTCCCAGGGGAAGGAGGTAAATGATGAATAGGAGTGGACCCAGTATTGACCCCTGGGGGACACCCAGTGGAACAGCAGAACAAGTGAACTTTGGTTCCTCAGTTGGACAAACGGTTTTCTGTCGGTTAGGTATTAGGAGAACCATGATAGTGCAACACCAGTGATGCCAGTCAGCCAGATGTTCCAGGAGTAGTGGGTGGGTGATGGTGTGGAAGGCAGTAGTGAGGTCAAGGAGGATAAGGATGGTAAGCAATCCAGAGTCAGCTGCATGGAGGAGGTCATTGGTGATCTTAACCAGGGCTGTTTCAGTACTGTGCTTTGGTTGGAAACCAGATTGGAAGGGTTCGTGGAGGTTGTTTGAGTCGCAGTGGGACTGAAGTTGAGCGGCAACCACCCTCTCAAGAGTTTTGGAAATGAACGGAAGGTTGAGATGGGCCTGTAGTAGGTTTGGGTGATCGTCTCTATTTTCATATTGTCCAATCATGGTTATTCTAGATTGCCAATAAAAAAAATATATATAGTTAAAGTTACGTGGATAAACATTTATACAAGGGTTAACATTTTATTTAAAATATTAAAAAATCTAAAATAATGGAATAGCAATGTCTCCTGTCAAACAACGGCTCCCTTTTAAAAGTCTTTGTGTCTGATTGGTGCAACAATATCCAAATATAAACCAAAGTAGTCCAGGCGGGTAAACAGATTATTTGCAAATTACTTTTTTAAGACGCGTTTGTCTGCAAAACACTGACTTTTTCATTGTCCCGCTTTGCCGAATGTCCGCATGCACTGGACTATTTACCCATCTATTCAAGCATATTTTGCGTTTTGGCAAATGCGCACATTCGGCAAAGCAGGACATTGAAAATTTCTGGGGTTTTACAGTCATACCCGTCTTAAAATAAATATTTTGAAGGAGGCAGCGCTATTCCGACAGAGTCTACCTGCGCTCTGTTTATAGAGTAAGTTCTGAGAGTAAGTTAGGTAAAAATTGACCTAATATTGGCATATATCACCCCTATCGGATCGCATATTGGCACAAGCCTAGCCTGTAGTGATTCAGGTCAGCTGGGTCAGCACCAGGTTTTTTGAGGGTGGGTGTAATTGCAGCCATTTTGAGAGTGGGGGGGACAGTTCCAGAGGTGAGGGAGGAGTTAATTATGTTTGTGATCATGGGGGAAATGGATGGCAGACAGGCTTTGACAAGGGTAGTGGGGAGGGGATCAAGCTGACAGGTAGTGGATTTGGCTTTAAGGATGAGCTCAGAGATGGTGTATTGTGTTGCTGGGGTGAAATTGGAGAGGGAGCTGTTGGGTGGTTGGCCTGTGGTAACCATCCAAGGTGGGTCTCCTGGGGGGGGTGCGTGACGAGGCCAGCTGTAGGTGGATGGTGTTGATTTTGGTGTCAAAGAATTGCAGAAAGGCAGTGCAGTGATCAGTGGAGATATTCAGGGGGAGGGTTCTGGGGGGGCTGAAGTAGGTGGCCGACTGTCGAGACGAGAGCTCGAGTGTTGCCTTTGCCGGTGCTGATGAGGTTGGAATAGTTCCAACCTCGCTCAAGTCGACGGCCAGTGATTGTAAGCTGGCGGAGGTCAGCGGTGTACCAGGGAGCGGTGTGGGCGAAGGAGACTGTGTTGGTTCTTAGATGAGCAAGGGCGTCGAGGGAAGAGGAGAGACAGTTATTGTAGTGACTCACCAAGTCAGCAGGGGAGGGGGATGGGGGAGGGCTGGGGTAGGAGTTAACGATGGTGATGAGATCTGTGGGGTTGATGTGCTTAATATTTCTGAAGGAGATGGTCCGTTGCTCTTATACCTTGGGTAAGGGGGCGTAAACCACAAAGAGCACCACCTTGTGGAGATAGGGAACTCAGCACCAACTAGGTTATAGGGAGTGATACCAGTGGAGCAGATTAAGTCTAGTATGTGACCTTTGTTATGCGTTGGGAAATTGATATGTTGCATAATACCAAGACAGTCAAGGAGTGAGGTGAAATCTTTGGCAAAGACACTTGAAGGGTCATCAATGGGGTTGTTAAATTCACCCAGAAGTATAACAGTAGGGGACATTGCACATACAGATGGTAAAGATGAGAATTCAGTGAGAAAGACAGCAGAGGGCTTTGGTGGTCTGTAGATGGTAACAATAATAGTGGGTTTAGAACCTATGAGTTTTACAGCTAAGCATTCAAAAGAGGATTGATGGAGGACAGTGACAGCAATAACCAAAGGAGTCCACCTAGGACTCCTTCGTTAAGCTGGGAGAAGTCATCTGGCTGTTGACAGTTCTCGGTGAGGCACAAAAAGTCAAGCTTCTGGTCCATAATAAGCTCATAAAACAGCAGGGCCATACGAGTAAGAGATCAAAAAAAAAAAAAGCCAGTTTAAAATAGTGAAGTGGCGCATAAGTGGCGGCCTTGGGCAGGGGGGTGAACGCACTGTGATTGAAGGTACGGGTGGCAGTGCGAGGTGGGCAGGGGGGTGAACGCACTGTGATTGAAGGTACGGGTGGCAGTGCGAGGTGGGCAGGGGGGTGAACACACTGTGATTGAAGGTACGGGTGGCAGTGCGAGGTGGGCAGGGGGGTGAACACACTGTGATTGAAGGTACGGGTGGCAGTGCGAGGTGGGCAGGGGGGTGAACACACTGTGATTGAAGGTACGGGTGGCAGTGCGAGGTGGGCAGTGGGGTGAACACACTGTGATTGAAGGTACGGGTGGCAGTGCGAGGTTGGCTCAGTGGACCAGAAAGAGCAAATGTTTATGCCGCTGCTGCAATGTGTGTGTTGAACATTCAGACGAGATCCACGATGTGCATATCTTGGTCGTTTGGGAATGTTATGATGGGCAAGCAGAGCTGGAGGGGTCCTGAAGTGGGCTCGGAGAGACAGCAGCTCTGCAATTCAAAAAGTTGCATTCCCCCTTTCCCCCTTGAGAGCCAACGGACTTCGGTGGGTAACAGAAGCTGCTTATGGTCACTGCCCATCTCGTCACATAAAACGGAAAATATATGTGATTGCAGGGGGCAGCTTTTGTTAAAGTTGACTGCTCTGACTGCCTCATCTAGAACAGTCTTAATCTAGTCTTAAGATCTGCAGGCATTTTCTTTATAGCCAGCGCTTCTCTGTGTATACTGCAGTGGACAAATGCTACTAATGGAGCCACAACTTTCACCCGGGTGATTACTCCACTGTGCTGGGCCAGCATCGTACGGGCCCCATAAGTGCTCAATCCAGTTCGAAACTATGACCGCATTCAGAATGTCCAAAAAAAATGGCGTCAGCAGTTGAATGTGTCGTTAAAGATTTGTAAAACAAGAACTCTTTTATCCCTCCATTGTTTTCATACCTTACATAGGTACGCAGGTTTGACAGATTTGGGATGTCTGTCGATTCATCCAATTGGAGGGCATAAAAACGACACTCTCGTATGCTCGTTATCAGCTGTTCTGACACATTCTCTGCCATATCGTCTATCCTACGTTTGACTGAGTTATCAGAAAATGAGATGAGGTTGATTGGCTTGCATGCCTTCTCTCCCAACAATTTCTCTTTAGTGGCGGGTAGAATTAAATTCTCACCTATTGTATGCGGCTTACCAGCCTTGGGTATGAGTCAGGCGACCCGATAGGACGCTTCTACTGCCTTTGGGTTCTCGATGCCCATACATGGCTTTTTGATGAATTTCTTGATACTGATACTTGATACTGAGCCCTGATACTCCTTGAGTTTATTATCGAAAAAGTCAAGCGGCTTGGACATGTACTGTTGGTGTTTTGTCTCTAGGTGACGGCGCAGTTGACATGGCTTCAGAGCTTCGTTTGATAAAACCTCGGGACACACCACCCACAGCGGGAACAGTCCGTCTTCCGTGACTGTGCAAAATATTCAGCGCTATAATTTCTTGGAACCTTTCTTTTTGGTTTCACAGGCGGGATCGCTTGTGGATGCCGATGTACCAATGGCTTCTTTCCTTTTCAGTGTGCCCGATGCTAGGTTGTAAAGAAAAATACCATGAATCATAGTGTTATTTTACATTTGAAAACGTTTTTGTAATTAATAAAAAAAATCAAAAAAATCAGTGTTTTGCCCATGATTTGGCGGCCCACCTGCTATACCCTTGGGCCACGGCTCATAGATTGGGAATCGCTGGGTTAGATCAACCAGTCATGGTCAGGGATACGTTAGCCATGGCTTGCTCCGCCCACTTAGTTCCAAAAAGAAAACCACCCATTTGCGGAGGATTTATCATTGCTCTCGCAATCAGATAAATACTGCGTGAGAGTGCAGTAAAAGTGCTCCCAATAATAATTTCTGTGCTCGGATGAGTTCGTTTTTTCCGCGCAGAAAGTCATTCTTTGATCGCAAGTTTTGGCAGTGATATGCTGCCGTAAATGTTACCCATTATTGGAAATCTGTCTATCTGGGCTCACCCCAGTGTGAGCACCAAACCACCTGAATAGACGTCAGGCTAGACAACCATCTGTCAAAACACATGGCAGTGCTGGTACACGCTATAGGTGGGTTACCAATGCCAGTGTTCCCTAACACAGTGGGTCTGATACACAATTAAAGTGCCAGTAAACCCAAAATCTGTGTTTTCGTGTTTGAACCGTCTTAAGTTCGCAACAGAGCAAAAGCTCAAGCGTATAGTGGTTGCAGAACTTTTTTGCGCCTTCGTTTTGAAACTGGAGACATATGAAATCCCAAGCAGACTCACTCATCTAGGCCATTTAAATTGATCAGCTGAACAAAAAACGCCAGTCGGAGGCATAATAAATTAGAAGGGCTCATTGATTAACATGGGAGCGGAAGAAAGCGAATGCTCTGTGCGTGCGCTCTACACTTGTTTGGTGTGTTTAGCCCGTTAGTATGTCCGCTATGATCTTGAACAGTAATCTATGGCGTTTTGTCATTGTCACTAAAATAATACCGTTATTAAGAAAAAAATTGCTCAAATTATATGTTTTTGCCAGTCTCTGCCAACCAGTTTTTTAACGTTTCATTTTGCTCCAAATTCGGCTGCCGTTCTTTTCGTGAGGTCTACCTTCGCCATGACGTCACGGCAAAGGAGTTGCATGGCAGCAATCACCCCAATCACTCCAAAACAATAAAAACAATGATAACATTCATTGACTATATATTATACTAACTTCACATGGCATCCAGGCCATAGACATTCCAGACCTAGTTACAAATTTATTAAAAGGAAAGTAATTTGATTGTCAAATGTGTCTAAAGAGTAAAAGTAAAGTAAAAACATACACAGAGGGGTCGGTATGTCTATTGTTTTATGCATAATGTTATAAACGGAATCAATGAGGGAAAAGTGATGAAGGCACTGAAGTGGTCATTTATAGACATATGATGTTAATCATGTGACACAAGTCTCTAGCACAGCAGTCCTTTTCGATTAATTATCTCACAGTGTGTCAAACACAGCCACGGGCTACAGAGAACTCATTAGGCCTGATCTATTATTAAAAAGTCAAAGGCCAGAGTAGCTGGGAACTGCTTACTCTGGAATTTCTTTATTACCATAGGATCTACTGCAAAGAAAACCTGAGGCATTCAACTTTTGAAAACATTTGAATTAAAATCATGTAATCATTTATATTTCTTATAAATATTGATCGGGATGTAGATATGTATTAGGGAATTTGAATAGTGTTGCAGATAATAATAGTTGAATTGATCGTACATCAAAGACACTGCCAGGTGTGGAGATGTTGTGGGGACTATCAGTGCAGCCTCAGAGAACGAGGGCGTCACCTGAAGACACCTTCACACTGTTTACCCTCCCCAAACACTCCAGAAATATTACAATCAGTAGGTGTTTGGTGCAACTAGAACAAGTCCATTTTACCGTGAACGCTAAATAAATGTGCTCTCATTCTAATAAATATACAGAACACAGAGTCTGGGACACAATTCTAAACTGCCCTGTGTGCTAAAATGGTACTACTACAGTCACTTGCCATAACTCTGATACTATGTATGGGCGAGGATGATGTTAGTCCTTATTGGTAGGAAAAATAGATATTGCTCAATGATTACTATAGGTTAGCTGGTGACATCTGGGCAATCCAACCCAGAATCCACACCTATGCCACGATCATGAATAAAAATAGGAATAGCAAAATAGCATTTAACAAAACAGAATCAGGTGTGGGTATGGAAACAGGCAGGCGGGTAACCATGCTTGGAACAAATGAGGGAAACTAATATGAAAAACAAGCAGTGAGTGAAACACACAGATTCAGGATTCTATAGAGAAGGGCTGATGGAGAGAACACCTAGGTTGGAGACAAACAACAGAACAATTGATTGTATCGAAATTTGACTTCAACTTCAAGTCATTCTAAGTGATTGTTGCATTAACTGGGGTCTCTGGGTCTGATTGAAGGTTTAATAGACACACGTTTGGCCTCAGTAATCCTTCCATCCTGATGCCATTTTACATTTGGCCGTTGCCTTTTTCCTTGGGTTAGTCCCTCGACGGAGTTGTTCAACCTCCTCCTGCATCCATTAAGTATGCCCTTCCTTGTCTTGGTTTCACTGTTTTCCCGGCATCCCCAAGGCAGCGTAGGACCATCCTTAAAGTTGAAATAACAGGCCTACAAGCAGCCACAGAGCCCCAGGTCTCTGTGTTACTAATGAGAACGCTGCACTAAACGCTGTGCGAAACGCATGTGACTGGTGTAAAGTGTAAAGTGAGAGCTAATCAGGGTTCCTCCATGCTCTGACAACCCTCTATGCTTCCAACAATTACAATACTGAGGATTAGTGAGTTGCACAGGAATAGACAATGTGTCAAACCCCAAATCATTAAATGATAGTTCCTCTCGGTTGCCTCTGCCAAAATCACATGGTACATTTGTATGCAAATGCAAGGTTGGTATAGCGCTCCTGTTTCACTGGATCGTGGCGAAGATGGAACCATGCACTCCCCATACTGAATATCTTCACCGTAATTGTGGAATTTTCTGTGAATACACTCCACAAAGCTCTGTTCATTATTGCATGTCTGCAGTGGGAAAGCACCATAATTTCAACCGTACCTCGGCGCAACCTGCCATCATTATCAAACCATATTATTATCAAGCCACTCATTTCACTGTGTGCATAGGTATTACTTGTATACTAAATACTCTATCTTCATTATAAACTCTGTTGGTAACAGAGTCTGAAAACATAAACTTTGTTGTTTAACAGTGGTTAATATGAAACCCAAATTTGTCAAGACGAAGGAACATTATACACTTTACAAGGAAAATTTCTAAATCATCTATTTTCACTAGAAGGTAAATTACTAGTGTGTAAAATCAAGTCAAAGCATAACAACCACACACGTCGCACGATTTGAAACAATTCTATTTCATTATCTGCCCTGAATTATTCTGTAATTTGACGTAAAATAATTCAAACAGTCTAGCAGCATTTCCATTTTTTCCTAATCAAGGACTTAGACAAGTTTAGACAGTTTTATTCCATTCATGTTTTCATAGTGACTGCTTGTCATCCAGCTCCAAGCAAAGCGAACTCCAAGCGTTCCACTTTCCCTCCGCGAGACTACCACTGTAGGCTTTAGCCCTAGTCATTAATCGGATGACTCCCAGATCAATTGCTATCGACTGAAGCCCTCCATTATTAGCTTGTAAGACATTATTGTTGTACCATTATCCTTTAATTATATTGAAAGCAGAGCCAGGCTCTCGTGGTTGTTGCCACACTACTGTACAACATGACATAAAGTACTCAGCTTTCTAGCATACATAGCTTGGGAGTGCTACTAGCATTACTGCTGCATTATCATGGTGTTATTTGTCAACATAAGTGATTTATTTGTTCCTCTGGGCATTGAATGGTTTGCTGACTTGTGAGTTCATGATAGCTATTAGTTTAAAAATGAATGACAAATGAAATAATATAAAATATATTTTAAAAAAGTCAATCGGAAGCCAACCATTAAGTTATTCAGAAAATAAGCAATATCTGACACTTATTGTGGTTGAGATATACTGCCAAACGTGCAATATTTTCTGCATCCGAAATGATTACAGTGATGCATTTTCTTACAGTAGAAGACAAACACGGGCATGGAGAATGAAAACGCAAGAACTTTTCAGTGTTTGAGGACAACAATCCTCAGCTGTCAGTCGTTAGAGGGTGATGATTTTATGCATGCCTCAAGGCAAACAACCTGAGGACTTGTAGGCCCACTTTGAAAATTTCAGGTACTGAGAAACCGTGTGTATGCCTGTCACAGAGCTGACAGGAGCTTACACACACACACAAACACACACACACACACATACACGCATACACAAACACATACACACACGCACACAGCTCCATCTCACCTGCAGCTCATAAAAGCTCTGTTGAGGACACCTGTGCTCAGCTCAGGATGGAGTACTCCATATGCCGCAGGATATCACCAGGGTTTTGACATTACGGGGATCATGTCTCAGTATAAAGACCACAGGGCTGTCGGAGAGTATCCACTGTCTCACACTCTGATGAGCTCACTGCATGATTTGTTTGCAAGCCAAACAAATAAATCCTTTCATATCGGAATGGCACAAAGTCAGAATGGAGCCCTGAATGTCTCTTTCTTTACCGGCGTGTTGGTGTGACAGTGGGATGTGGACGTATTTTACATTTTTCATCCAAAGTTTTTCGCTCCCTTAGTTGTTTGGGAAAGGTAGTGGTGTTTTGTGTTCTTTTTTTTCATTTCCCCTCAAACTCTGATGCTCTTTCTTTCTTTAAGTTCTGCCTGCTCGTCTCGGTGGGGAGGCGAGAGGATCAACGGCGGCGGCAGATTTGTGGCTCCTGATATCACACCTAACAATAGCTTTGACCCTAATACTATTCTCAATCTGTCACTCACATCGGTTTTCCACCGGCTCCCTGAGGAGACCACCAGCTGACAGACCTTCAAACCTGCTATGGTTTCTGAGCTGCGGAAACATCTAACGTTCTAAACAATGGCTGCATTTTGTTTTGTACATGAATTGTATGAAAACTCAAGATGTTAGATTTTCAATAAACATGAATAGATATTTTTCATGTTCTGTACGGGTATGCAATTTTTGTGATAATTGAGTACTTTCCATTTGCATTTCTCACAAGCTATACAGCCAGTTTTTGTTCAAACAGGAGATTGAAATGCATAGCCAAAATCACAATAAGCCATGACCTGATCTGTGACCCCTTCCACCAATATTGTTCAAATGTAACCTTCCACGTTAGTTTCAATGAGAGACTATGGATTTAGATGAATTCCCAGAAGACCGATCGGTTACAGCTATACAGTATTTAACTATGAAAATCAAAGCTGCCTGTATAAATACATGAACTATGGATACTTTGAGGAAGCCACAGTATGTTGAAATCATACAGTATGTTGAAAACATACAGTATGTTGAAAACATACAGTGTGTTGCGGTCCGCCTGTTGCATAGCAGCGATAGGACAGCGTGTTGAAAACCCACAGTACTGAAAGGGGTGAAAGTTGGAGCCATGGATGGATGTGTCTAGAGGTCAAAGTGGTGTAATTTGGAGCTGTGGATGGATGTGTCTGGAGGTCACCGCTGTAGGGGCAGGAATGCAGAGAGAGGATAGTTCTAGTTTGCGCTGTCAGAGATAAGACAGGCTAGCATGATGGGGCCAAATGGCAGGGGAAGGAAAAGCACAAATTATCTGATCTACCAGAGGCCTCGGATTCACTGAATAAAACCAGGGAATTAGCAGGATGTCTTGACAATTTTTGCTGCTATAGACGGCACTATGGAAGCCCCTGTGACATTCTGCTATTTTCCTTTGTCACAGTTGGAGGTCGGTTCAGTATTGTGCTGATTTTTACAGTACACAGAACATGTGGAGTCCTGCTGAGATCTCAGGGAAAGATCTCAGCGTTGTCTGTGACCCTAACCTGCCTTTCATCAAACCACATCAGCCGTGATGTGGTTTCATTTATAGCTCAGGGACCCAAACATCAGGCCTTCTTTACGATGTTGCAGGGTAGTAACATCACTGGTGATATATTTAATTTTACAGTTAATCCTTGTTTGTTACTGCATCATTTATAATGTTTTCATTCTTTGGTCCACAATTAGGAGTACTCGTTCTTTGGTCCACAATTCAGTTGATCTACCGTTCTTTTGAAGATCTTCTGAGGAAGATCAAGCAATACTTCAAAACCCTGGCATGTGATCGTGGAACATCCACGGCGTTTGCCACAGGCTCAAACATGCCTCAAAGTCATGGTCATGCCATATTCAAACTGTCTGGATCCCGTCTGCGATTACCTTTCCCTCACTGGATCTCCTGTACCGGTGATCATCTCCGCTCGGTTGTCTGACATGTTGAACAGTCTGTCGTCTGACCTCTGGGAGTCTCCTTCTCTCGTGAGTGTGAGCTGACAGCAGCTTAGAGCCCAGTACCCAGGCACGCCTGTCGTACCAAGGCCAGAGGACCAGATACCCAAGTCGTCTCCAGCAGAAGATCCCAGCTATCTATAGCCGCAGCCCCCACAGCTGTCACATCATACCCTCCAGTCTATTTCTGAGTTCTTATTAATTCATTAGGAACATGTCTCTTTTATATCTGGAAATATTTGAATACGTGTTTAACCCTTGCTTCTTTTCTGCTGACCTATTTAAACATTTTCTATCTATGGGTGTTATTTATTCCAGGAAAAAACACCCCATTCTGTCATTATTTCCTGTTCCTTCTACCAGCTGACAAAAAAATAGTATCCTGTCCAAATATCTATAATAAATATGCCAAAACAATATAAAAAGTACAATGAAGTATAAAATGAAGTACAGAAGAATAAATCAAGGAGTATAAGTCTGAAACCCTTAACAGGGTAACAATACGTGCAATTTCACACATGGTTAGGTCTCGGTGCCTGTCAGATGTTAACGAGTATAAAAGCAGGGGTTGAAGGAGGATCAGCTTTTATAAGGTCTTGAAATGTTATTTAAAGGAGTTAAAGAGTTTTTTTTTTTTTACCGTAGCCCAGCTAGCCAATAGACCTCAAAATGGATGATTGTTGGCATGTGGAACAAAATTATTAAACATAATCAACTTCCATTGAAATTGGTGTGAAAGGCATATGACTTAATAGCAGGTAAAAGTTTTCCAGACTTTAGGATCATAAATGGAATGAGGAATAAGTATATAACCTCTATACAATACAATACAATAATCTTTGTGGAGTGTGGAGGCAAATTGCTCACAGAATTCAGCAGCAAACCACCAGCAATTCACATCAGTTTGAATGCCGTGCTGAAAAGAGATGCTTTGATTTGTGCTGTCGAAAGTGACATGCAAAAAAAGAAAGAAAAATCCAATGTGAAGTGATCTCTGTTTGAGCCATTTCTCCACTGAACAGATGTGAGTAATTTAGATCCCCCCCATTATTTTCCATTACAAATTTTTACCGAAGTAGTAGTCTGTATGTGGCCTCTTCTAAAGCAGCCACTCTCTCAACCACTCTGTCCTCCAGCCCTGGTCTGTTCCCAGCAGGGGTAATGTGTTATATTCAGACAGAAGATCCTTCTGCTTGTAAATTGCCGTACTCGGCGTACTAGGGATGAAGTCATTTGTATCGATACTCCCCCTGGTTGTATAGGGTTTACCTTCGATGGCGGATAATGGGCAATTTGCTTTGTTCCCCCTGTTCCATTTTTTTGGTGTTTTTGTACAGCAGTAGAACTTCAACTTACTACACAATAATAGGAATACATAATAAAGATTCTGAGTCATATCATATTAATATTAATCTTAAAATACGAATGAAATTGTTACATCTGAAAAGCTGGTTTTAGGATTACACTTAAGAGAAGAGAAGAGAAACCTGATACATTGGATGATAGAGAAAATATGGATACAGAGATTAAAATGTCCACTTGGCACACCCCCAGCCTCTGTCCCAACTCAATTTAAAAATGGCAACCTGTCACCTGTTTGACCTGAAGCCTCCTGTTGGTTGTAACAAGTCAATACACCATATGTTCTGTTACCGTACTGCTAGTCTCAAAAATCATCAATAAGCAGACAAGCTCAAATCTGGGTGAACGGGAAGTTTCCACTTTTGTACAATATCTCTAACGCAACAAGAAACAAGGGGTAACTCCGCCCCTTTCAGTTGTTGGTTTCCGTCCCAGGCTCTGTGCCGTCTCCCCACAGAAGTTCTGCTGTAGCATAGTAGGACTGCAGCAGCCGAGATTATCATACTGTTAAATAAATTGCCAACCTTCCTCTCCAATGTTTGATTTCCCCCACGAGATTCAGAGATTGTGGAGCTGATGCTAGCATTTCAGGGTCCATCCAGAGATAAGCCCAGCCCAGGTGACTTCAGCAGAAACTGTCCCCCTTGGGAGTTTCAGTCGTGTGGCTATCTGATACTAAGAGCTACGGTCAGGAGACCTAACTATGGATAGGATAAGGCAAATCCCTCTGTTGTACTGCCAGGAGATACACCAGGGTTATCTCGTCGCATCTCAGAGAGAGTGCTCTTTAGAGAATGATGCCGTTATGGAGACGTCTCAGTCTTCCCCGAGGAGGGTCTTGTACACCCGCCAGCAGCGTACTGCAGAGATACGCAACCGACCAGAGGAAGTCCTAGCTTTCCATGACCCGCTGGCTTTTGGTGTTCAGTGAATTTAAAGCATGAACCATGTTTTATGATTTGATCAGAAAGGCATTTTCTATGAACATGCCTTTTTTTGCTTTAAGTTCTCACTTGCCTTTTAAACCAAACTTGTCGACATGCAAATGGCTTACACTCATTTGGGAACTAAAACCATTGATCACCATATCAGAATTTGTGACTTAACGTATATAAAGTCCTGTTTTTTTTATCCAGTACATAAACGTTCCACAAATGTATTTAAAAGCTGATAAATTAGCCAAGCTTTTGTGCTAATTAACTGTACAGGTAAATGTTCCATCTTCACTCAGAACAGCAGTATATGTGAGAATGTATTCTTAATTGAACGGTTTATAAAAGGTTGCATTAGTCCCAAGGTGCTATTAGTGGCTGCAAAGATCTGTTATCCACTGGGACATTTTTAAATATTGTTGTAGAGATACTTTCTCGTTCAATTAGTACTTATAAATTATTCATAAACATTATTCCTTCAAACAATGGAAACACTATTTAACACCTGGTGACATTTTCATAATTTATACCATTATCTTCTTATTAAGAGAATATGGACTTTAAGTTAGAGGTTGGTTCAGTGTTAACTGTAGAAGAAAAAACTATAAATAATAAATATTTAACACTACAACGGTTTTGTAGTGTTCAAATAATTAATCTTAGCACACTAATTATGATGACAATAGAGAAGGTATTCACTATCACCTAATGGATATCATAAAGTGCTGTTTTGTTTTCTGTTGTGCTAACAACTGCTTGTTTTTCTAAAAAGCGGATTGGTAATTTATTTTTCTTTCAATATATTTTTCTTTCAATGTGCCAATAGTTTCTCAGTGAGATTACAAATGTTGTTTTGGTTGCAAATTCAAAACAAGCCACTCTGCCATTATTTCGGCTTCTTTCAAGTTCAGTAGTACTATAGTTGGTAATATATAGTACTATGACTAGTATTATAGTTTGATACAGAACGACCATGTGCAAGGAAACACAAATATTGGTGAAAACATTGAAAGTATTCAATAGATTGTAATTCTTTTTTTTATTTCCATGAAAAAACTGTCTTGAATGGGTCTTGAATGGACGGCAGGCAGGACCTCCACACGTATGACCCCTGAAGTGGAGCTGACACCCTATTCTGTTGGACTTCTATTCTGTTTATTCTATTATAAGACAAAGGCTCCTCAATGCTGGGCGTCTCAAGGTACCGGGGATGCAATAGGTCCGTGTCTGGGGTCTCTCCAGCTGTTGTCGTTGGGACCACAGTGGTTCTCTCGAGTAAACACGTTGTGGTATTTCAAGTGCAGGTGTTCTGCGAGACCAAATACAAATCTCTGAGTTCCCAGGGTACACAGAGAATGCAGTTTCAGTTGTCACACAATTACAGTTGTTTGCTATATTCCAGCCTAGAATACAGCAAACAACTGTAATTGTGTTCAGGTGAATACCAACAATTCCCCAATTGCACTATTATCATGGAACATAAATAGCATGAGGATATGTTGCCTACACACAGTTCCCTGCCAGCCGTATGATTGTACAGCATAGCGTGAAATGTACCATCCCCACATCCATTTCAATGTTGGAGAGGAAAATAATGTCTTGACACTGAGGGCTTGAGGCAACCATTTGCACATATGTTTTTAAGAAGATTATAATGTAATGATGATTTAGAGCATAGCATGGCTATTGCTTTGCAGTAGAAAGCGATGAGTAACGTGTTCATGTGGTGTGGCAAGGATCGGCATTCAACATACTGATGGGGACTACTGTTGAGACTATCGTTCACGGATCATGTGGTGTGTTTAAAGCCTAGCGTTGTGAGACAAACCTTTGACTTCCACACAGCTGGCCTGGTCTTGCCATTGGTAGCTAGAATTATTCTACATGTTTGTCTTAATGTTTCCCCAAAATGTAATATGCCAAATATAGCAACTATTTTGTGCGATCAAATCAAAGTGATAACATCACAGTATTGGTATGTTTACATTCGCATTACTTTGGAATTTGAGCCAACATGCTATTAACTGTGTTTTTATGAGGTGTTGTTTTGGGCAGAGATTTCGAAATGAAAAGATATGTGTCTTGGTTTGGTTTGTCATTTTGATCCGGTTGGTTGGGCTTCTGAGGTCCTCATAAATGAGTTACACATGAGTTGCTTTTGCAACTTTGACACAAACAGTGTTTCTTCCACAGAAACACACATGTGCACACACACACACACACACACACACACACACACACACATACACATGTTCGCCCATGAACAGACACACACACACACACACACACACACACATGTTTGCCCATGAACAGACACACACACACACAAGCGCTAATTTATTCTCATAATTAGTCACAAGATAAGAACTTTTTTTCTATCTCAGCATTGCAAGCCAACTAAAGCTGTTTTCCAGGACAGATTCTATCTGCAAACTACCAAACTAACTATCTTTCTGTTTTCTCTTGTCAGAGAAAGTTTTAATGAAGCCAGTTCGGCATCGGATCAAGAAGAGGCGAGCCTTGATGGCGTGCGCTAACAGATCGCTAACATTAGCCGCCACCAACATGGAAGCAGTGCTAAATAGTCTGATTGAAACAGCTGGGTAATAGCTTGCATGAGGTTGAGACAGAACCCCAGCCATAATGGACCTTATCTGGCAGAGGGATTAGTGTTCAACTGAGCAAAACACCATTTAACTGTGGTCAGCTGGGAGGCCTGCTACAACACCCTGCATGCTTTTGAGGTTTCTTTCCCAACAAATGGCGGATCACAGAGGAGCTCACGTGTTCCCTCATTACAAGAACTGGGATCCATGAGCATCAAGAGGAGGTGGGGGAGGGAGGGAGAAAGAGGAAACAAACACAGCCATGTAGCATAGTGGTGTGTATGGAGATGTTCTGTCAGGGGTATGAGATCATAGATCAGAGAGACAAAGTTAACTGAACATCTGTGAGTTCCTTGCAGACCTGATGATGACCATACTATTCAGTCTGCCAGCTCTATGAATATAGTTAATAAAAAAGAATGAAATATGGAAAGATAACCAAACAGCGTTCTTTGTGTTTGATTTTCCCTAGCGTGTTCCCTAGCGTGTTCCATAGCATGTTCCCAACTATTCCCAGCAGCATACGCTGTGCTGGAAAACTTTGCTTCAGCGTCACCTTCTCTCTTTTCATGTGGGTGGGGCTTGACACGGATCAATCATCTTTTGTCCCACTTCACAGAATCTGCTGCCATTAACCGCCGTCTCGGGGTAATTAAGTGGAATGTTTTTTAAAATGCCACTTGGGGTGTTGGAATTTCTCTCCTCCTGTTTGATTAGAGACTTCCACCTGCTGTGTCTGGCGTGGAAGCTGTCCTGCCTGCGTCTCAAGGGGAATGATTGTTCACCAGCATCTAGTATACTTTAACAGGCCCGGAACTATCGAAACCAGAATGCACCTTATTTTATTTTTCCTAAAAGGTAATACGACCATCAATTGCAACATAAATAACGTTACTATTAAGTACTAAAATAGGGACATTTTAATACGTTTGATGACTAACAATATTGCCTTTTCCTTCTTCACGCCATTTCTGTACAAAATAAACCCACTTATTGTGATTAGGATTTAGGATGCTTGAAATTATTATTGTATTTAGCCTTGTCGTGCCGTAAACAGCCCTTACGACTTTTTTGCAGTTAGAAGTGCATGATGGGAAAGGTCTACTAAAAGCCCCGAAATCAAGGTAAAATATTCAACATTCAAAAGCACTGAATTGTTGATACTTGGGCAAATGCAGGATTATGACAGGTGCTGTCTGATATTGTTTGGACAAGTTTTATGGCAATTACCATTAAAACAAAATCACCACTGGCTATTTCAGTAAAAAAAAACTAAAAACTATGAACTTTCTACAGCAATTGCTCAATGGATATGAATCAGATTAGCAGATAAAAGGGCATTATCTTGGTTTATCTTTTGAAAGATAGTTATTTTATGATGCTCTATTGGTTTGGAATCCACTGCTGTGCGTACAGTTTGCTGTTTTGACCCCGATGCTTGATTTGTACCAACACACTACAGAGTTCTTCATCTGGATGTTTTTGCACTAGCATCCACCAGTATGCCTTAAGGACAAAACACTCATAGGAATGATCAAGTCTCCAACACCTAGCAATAATGCTGAAAATAGTGTAGGCTGACCTATGTAACATAACATCATCATTATATATATTGTCATGTCATAGGTCTTGAGGCTACATCTAATGTTGATTTGGAAACAAACTATCGCTCAATTCCTTCACATTAGTCGAGTATTTCTTCCCAGAGTAATGTTGTCAAAAGCTGATTTGGAATGCCATATTGATCGGATTTAACAACAAACCCTCTTTTTTCTCGATATATATTCTGAATGTAGCTTGCATCTGAAATGCAAAATACATTAGTAATTACTATAAGGATTTAGATTCACAAATAATCTCAAATGATCCAAAGCGAGTAGACTTTGAGGATCGCTGTTAAAACGTACTGTGATTGAAACAGCTGTGTAATAGCTTGCTTTGTTCTATCATGGCTCTTTGTTCGGCAATGTCTGTTAACTAAATATATTTTAAAAAAAGTGTAATCAAATATTAGCTTTTTCCTTCTTTGGTCTTTTCCTGCTCATGTTGCTCTATGAATTGCTTCTAATGGTGGGGGATTGGCTTCATTAAGAGCTAGCGCTGTGAGCTAGCGCTCTCCCAGCAGCTGGACTACGCCTGTCAGCAGTGTAGCTGAGAAGGACAATACCAAGTAAACGCTTGCTTGGTAAACGGTTGTAAAGCTCTGCATGGTGACCACATTAGCATAGAGCAGTATGGGCCTGAAATCAACATTAGCAAAGAGCGCTTTTTGGCCAGGCCTGAAATCAACAAGCATGGAGCAGGCTGATGAGCAAGAGCTAAATAGCGACGCAAGCAGCATATTAGCTGGTTGTTGAAAGTTTAATTGAAGTAGGTGCTTTGTGTGTGTGTGCTTTGTGTGTGTGTGTGTGTGTGTGTGTGTGTGTGTGTGTGTGTGTGTGTGCGTGTGCGCGCGTGTGTGTGTGTGTGTGTGTGTGTGTGTGTGTGTGTGCGCGTGTGCGTGTGTGTGCGCGTGCATCCCTCCTTCATACCCCCCACCCTG
>OOFG01085449.1:0-14178 GCA_900323295.1 Molva molva
TGTATGTGTCCTAACGAATGTCTTGATTTTTTTGTACAAATATATGACAATTATGTATTTATATGTAATTTACTTGGATGACTTCAAATCGAATCAGATGAATAAAGGGAACCCGTATCACTGATCCTTATTTTCGTTTTTTGTGGAATAGAGCCCGTACCATTGCAGACATACACAATATACTTACACAAATGCTTAATGGACTGCATTTATATATCGATTTACCCATTCATACACAGTCATAAGCCGATGGCAGTGTCAACCATGCCAGGGAACTGCCAGCTTGTCGGGAGCAGTTAGGGGGAGGTCTCTTGCTCAGGGACACCTTGACACTTTTAGCTAGGAGGAAGCAGGGATCGATAAAGCTCCAATAGGCAGCCACAAAGGTGCCATGATAAATGTAGAGAAACCTACGAATATGTATAGTAGTTTGTTTGATTTAGTATTGGATCACATATTTGTCTTACTTTTTAAGAATGTATATATAAAATGTAGGACATCAATGACAAATTATAAATGGGATAGGGCTGTGAGCATCTTGGTGTGAAGATTCACACAAGAACCACACTCTGCCAATACATAAATCATCAGGGAATCTGTTTTCTACAGAAGGGGCTCTCAGTATAAATACAGACACGTGGCAACTTGGCCTAGATGGAAAATGTGTTATGTATTTTCAAATAAAATGATGGTTGTTGTGTGGCAGTCAACACGATTTCGGTGGTAGCAATTCCGTCTGAAATAGATTTACAGATTCGTATGGTTGCAATTTAATTTAATATAAATACATAGATGAGCATTTTAAGCAATGGAAATGGAAACAATGGGAGTGATTTTATAATTATGTAATTGTATATATTTTTACTGTACACATTTATTTTGTTCCTTTTACATTGTTTCACCGACTAAACCAAACATAACATCAGCAGAGGCAAAAGTTAGAAAAGGTTATTTTTACTTTTTCCAAATGGATTAAAATATTATAATAACAATAATACAATTCAATATAGACCACACCATCAAATATAAATTCCAATAGGGTAGAACATTCTAATGTTGCTTTGTGTGTTCAGTCATATCATCCTAGTATAGATTTGGCAGATTCCTTTCTACAGAAGTTTGTCTGATGTAATACAGAAACATTGCTCTCATTTTTGTTGAGTCCATGCACTATTAGTTTGCCCATTCCACAGATGGTGTTCCGTAAGCCCCCACGCCAAGCCCACCACTTCCTCCCAACTGAAAAAGTGTTCCGAATTTTTTCCACAAATAAGGGAGTGAGGTTACACATTCAACTTTTCAATCAAAAACCCTAGCTCCTCCGCAATCATTCTGTTCGAGGTCGATGTAGGTTATTCAACCGATAAGTGGAGCTTGCACCCTCCTGTTGCATTCATCGTGAGATTATTTGATATTAAAACGGCAAAAGTGGCCTCATGTACAAGAGGCTTCGAGTAAATCTCGCTTCCTTGGTGATTAATGAAGTCGGGCTACTTAACCTGGCGCCTGCAGCTGCTCGGCTCCAACCGCAGCAGCACAGTAACATGTTGTCAGCCTGTCTCGACTACTGTGGGCAGCGTGTGTGTTGAGGTGGGTGTATTGTGTGTGCGTGTGTGTTTGTGTGCGTGCGTGGGGCTGTCACTTGCAGTTGATTTGCTGCCGAAAGGCAGGATTACGCACTAGAGTCAATACGCGTCAACGTCACAAATTATCACTAAGGATTAGGAGGATGCAATAAAAAGCAACGGAAAGAGGACATGCTATCTGAAAACACACAATGGAAGATGACGCGTGTGACAATCCACCTGTGTGTGCGCCAAAGAACAGACCCGGAGCAATAAAATCTGACTAGTTGGGCAATTAGGGCTTATTATCTGGTTGTATTTCCATTAAGCACTAAAATGTAATTTGAACTAGAAATCACTTATTTTTAACCCTTCATTATGCTATCTCTCTCTCTTTGGATGCTTAGGCAGAATCTCTGTCGCTATGACTCATACATGCTGTTCTCTTTCTCAGTGTTAAATCCCGCTGGGGTTTGGGGGTGTTAGTTGTTAGAACGATAATGTATTCTTCCATAGAAATAAATAATCCAGTTGAAGTCCATGAGTGTGAGGGAGATACAAATATATCGCATATTAAGTTTAGCTTTTTCAGAGTGCCAGTTTTGTAATGGTAATGTTGAATACTCTCCACACCATATGTCGCCATGCTGAAGACAATTTGGATTTGAAGGCCTCTAAAATGCCTTCTAAATCACATCTAAATCATCAACTTTTGAAGCAATCCCTTTGGGATGTGACTGATTGCGTAATAAATAAACAAAGAGGCTACATATCATCAATGCTTATTTTTTCCATATTTTATTTAATCTTTTCGATTCCGCACAGTTCCTCGTATTCTCCTCCTGGTTGGGTCTCAGACAGCTTGTCTAATGTCCCGCATCGCATCCCAGGCGGTTGCTCCCATTGCCCTCCAGAGCTGTTTATTCTGGTAACGCGTTGTTCCCAGATAGCGCTTTCTGAGTAATCGCTTGCTGAAACCATTTAACTACCCTGTCAACAAAATGTCAATGACCTTCAAAGGCACAGTGTACAGCACAGAATTTTGCCAGCATAATAAAAAACGAAAGGGTTCTTTCATTCCTGATCTACTCACATCAAGATAATGCTATCCAGTGATTCTTTTTTAAAAATAGAAATTAACATCATAATCTGTGACCATCTAGGCATGGATCAATACACAGCAGCAGCATTATGAGATGCATCATTTACACCTTGCTCAGATCACAGGAATAAAAGCACATGGACAACACATTCACTGTTCTCATTCAGCTTAAACCTCCTCTTTCTACCAATTCCATAAGGAGGGTGTAAAAACTAAGAGAGTCTCCTCATCTATGGCTATGTACAAGCAATGCTAAACGCTAGCATGGCTCTGTCATCAAATTGGGAATGAAGTAGAATGTACTAATTCCTGTTTATATGGTTTAACCTTCACCCTGTTCTCATCCCCCTCCCTGACAGGCCTCTGTCTCTATCCCCCCACTGTTCTAGAGGAGTTGATCAGGAAACATTTGGGGGGTTGGGATAAGCATTAAATGATCTTCTTTCATCTATCAGTGAAACAACAGATCCCCCAGAGACCAACTGGCCTGTGTGCCAATCTCACCCAGGTACAACATCCCACCTGTTGATCAACTTAGAGGGAGTAGGCCGTTTGTGATTGGCTTCTACAAATAACGGTATCCCAATAGGAGATACAGGGGGTTGCACCTTTTTGCTTTGTATAACCTAGAGAACAGGTAACGATTGGCAGGCCTCTGACAGGACCATCCTTGTCATGTGTTTTGTTATACTGTTGTTTGGGATGATTTAAACAAAGAGCAATACAGTAAGCAGCGTAAGAGAGTCAACCATGTAGCGGGATGGGGCTGGTTGTTGGGGTACAAGAGCCTGTGAATAAAGGAATGAACATTGCGCCTTGGCTCTCTGTTCCACTTGGGGCAAAGGACTTGGAAACTGCACCTTGTTTTGAAGGATCCTCTTCAATTGGCGAGCTAGCCAGCTGGGAGTAAACAAGAGGGCTACATCAAGAAGGATCTTCCTCTACAGGAACTACACTAGAATGTGCATGCATGCTAGGGTGTTTCGACGCCTCCCCGGGGGGGGGGGGAAACGGTCCCCGGTGCCAGCTCCTCAGTTGGAGGTCTCCACGCTGCTGGCCGTGTGGACGGCCTTCGCGGCGTGAAGCCTGTTCACCGCCCTCTTCTTCAGCGTGCAGCAGAACAGCTTGCCGAAGCCCTTGCGGAAGTGCTTGGAGACCAGGGCGTACACCACGGGGTTGAGGCAGGAGTTCATGTAGGCCACCAGGTGCGAGAGGATACGCAGCACGTAGGTGGTGTGGTTGAGCGGGAACGGTCCGAACCACATGCACAGGATGAGCAGGTGGTGGGGCAGCCAGCAGAGGCAGAAAAGCGCCGCCACCGCGATGATCATCTTGGTGACCCGGCGCTTGGCCCGGCGGGACCCGGACGTGTCGGGGGTCCGGGGGTCCACACTGGTCCACAGGTGACGCACGGTGCGGGCATAGGTCACGCTCAGCACCACGAAGGGGAGGAGGTAGCCGAAGACGAGGGTGCACATGTCCATGGCGAGGCGGGGCGTCGGCTCCCACGCGGGGATGCACACCCGGGTGCCGCCCAGGTCCACCTGGCGGTAGTAGCTGAGGTAGGGTCCGGAGAACAGCAGCGCCAGAAGCCACACCAGGCAGATGGACGCCAGGGCATTCTTGGGCGTTCTCATCTCCCTGGAGTGGAGTGGGTAGCAGATGGCCAGGTACCTGCTTCCACAGGGGGCAGCGCAGCGGTTATATATTGTGCAAAATATGGAAGGTTATGTTATGTTAGTTACGACTTTAAGTAGCTGCCATATGGACTGACTCATCTAGATTGTCATGTGTTTAGGACAAAAATAGACATAAATATACATATTTTTGGATAAAAGTATAATGATATATGGAATGAGTGAGGTGAATTGTATTCCATATGAATCACAGCAATACATCACTAGAGAAAAACAAAACGGCAGTAATAACATGAATTAAATGTTTATAGCGCTATAATTTTTACAGCCCATTCAGTTAAGTTGTATTATGGCTTTTACACACCCTATACATTACGAATCAATTTATTTCACATCTTGGAGATTAATAAATAATGCACACGCACCTGTCTAATGACACAGCTGCTAGGGTGAAGATGCTGGCGTGCATGGTCAGAAAAATAAGAAAGTGGACCACTTTACAGAAGACCGGGCCGAACACCCACTCGTCCATGGTGTAAATTGTGGCTTGAAAGGGCACACAAAAGAGAATAAAAGACAGGTCTGCAATTCCGAGATTAAAAATAAACATATTAGTCGTCTTGGTGTTCATCTTCCCATTGCGAAAGAGTACAGCGAGGACAAGACAGTTTCCCACTGTGCCGACCAAGAAAATCAGCGTGAACGCTAGAGAAATGACAGCGGTCTCGAGTTTCCATGCGACCATTGTGGAGTTACAAGAGAAAATATCCATGTTTACATAATTTCCACCCATTGTCCAAATCCAGCGCACTAAGAAAAAGTGTGCAGGGGAAGAATAGGATGCGAATGACCTCAGAGCACCGTTTGGTCATGTCAGGGTGGCCGCAACAGCAGCACGTTAAGAAAGACCTGCACACGGCTTAAAATCCCAATGGAACAATGCAAAATATGGGTCGTGCCGTCCTTATGCAGCCACTTCAAATTTTCCGAAGCAGCAACTTTTGTAGTTTGTCCTTCGTTTGTAGGCCTATTATATCAAGCTAAAGTTGTATCGAAAGGTAATGATTCTGTTTAAATTAGCTGACAATATCAGACAATTAGTTATACAACTATTGGCATCTTAATTGGACTAGGATAACGGGTCGATGAGTAGACGGAACATGTGTATTCTAAATTAGTTTTGTTTGGCGTCCGTGGACCGGTCAATAGCGCCATCCAGTGGACTCATTTTGTACAGCTAGTTTGAAACTTTGCAGGTTTGAATGACTCTTTTAGCACAAGCATGATACCTTTCCTGTCCAGCAGATGTCCTCAGCGTATCTGTATGTTCAACGTGCCTGTTATATTTCTTCTTGGCAGTTGAAATAAGCCTGTTGGTGCGAGCTGATGCTGATGATGTTGCATTTATACTCACAAAAAAAATCGTAAAGTTGTAAGCCTGTTTTGCAAAAAAGTTTTTTAAGCGCTCACGTTACTTTTCACTTTTTGCAGAAAGCCCCCGCTTCCAGAGGTAGGACTGATTGTATCAATTAGCCTAAGTAAAATTTTACGTTTGCTGATGACTTCAAGGCTTTCATTTAGCCTATTTTATTAGATACCATTCAATTCCTTTAGTAGTTTTGTTTCCTCTTGGCATGAGAGTGCTCTTTTGCAAAGTTTCAAAGTGAATGATAATTAAACCAACGTATTAGTGAAAAGGCGAAAATAAATGAGTAAATGTCCACCCGATGTTCCACTTACTTTTACTGTGGTTGTTAGGAACTACATTCCAACCCATGTTTGGAAAAGGAACAAATAAATCTTTTGTACTATGTATGATATGACTTCAACCATGCAGGCTTCACATATTCGCTGACAAGGGCCAGATTGCTGTGTGTGCCAAGAGAAACCGAGCGACTCGCAGTATAGACGCTGAGCATCAGCAAGGATCCGCGGCGCCGACCACGCACACCTCAAACAGTTAAATATTTAGTTTGGTGAAGCTCAGCTAGTCTACCGGCACACAATTAATCTTCTCAAATCAGAGAGTTGGGTCAAACAAACCATTATTTTCTCAAGCAAGAACGTGTGCCTGTGTGTGAGCTTTTGTGGGTATGTGCTTTGTGGGTATGTGCGTGTGTGTGTGTGTGTGTGTGTGTGAGTGAAATGGTGTGCGAAAGTGTGTGTGTGTGCGCGCGTGTATGTGCGTGTGTGTGTGTATATGTGAGTGAAATGGTGTGGGAGAGTCTGTGTGTCTGTGTGTGTGTGTGTGTGTGTGTGTGTGTGTGTGTCCGTGCTTGTGTGTGTGTGTGTGTGTATGTCCGTGTGTGTGTGTTTATATCAGAATGTCATTGAGCATACTGTAAGAGTCTTCCAAGCTACAATTGGAGCTACGAGTTAAATTCCGTGCAAAGGAAAGAAATCCTTCTCGTAGGTTTTTTGCCTCAGGATCCATCATATTACATGAGCTAAGGCCCTAAATACCCTGCAATTCCCAACCTCTGGTAACACAGCATGGCTTTTAAAGCAGTTTGAATGGACCATCACCCCGAGGCTCTAAGTCTGGCTCATTAATGGTTCCTGCAGGTGCTTCTACTGGGCAACCTTTAACTGAGCAAGCAAGTTTATGTGGAAGTGGGGAAGAGACACAAATTAGGAGCTCTGAAAAGTGCTCTTTAGAAAAACAGTAGCATGGAAACGGAGGGGCCCCAAAGGCCCTAATCGGAGTGCTTTCTATTTTTCTGCAATAGTTGCAGACGAGTTGAATTCCACGAAGGAAAAAAGAAGAAAAAAATCCAGGGGAGAACGAATGTGTGGTATTTGCTGAAAGCACAATGGCTAATCATTGACACATCCTGTCCCACCCTGAAGAAGGTACCATACATGAATAAATAAATACAGAACAATGTGTGATTGAACAACGCATTTTATTGAACATTGTAGAAAATGTGTCACTTCTGTGGGATTATTTATGTTTATTTATGTACGCAATGGTCTTTCAGTTTCCCTCTTTGACAAGCTCTGTATCACCTTTTTATCATCTCGGCAGCCAGATCAACCAGTAGAGGGTAGCAAATCACACATGCAACCGTTGTGCTTGAATTGTTCAATTACTAGACGACAAGTAAAAAAAAAAAAAAACGCCCTATTTTTTTTAATCCTTTTTTCATCAGGCATCCTTAGCTGCGGGACAGGCTGTCGTCCATAAAACGGCAGACAATTGGATTCTGGAGTAGGCAGTTATACCGAGGAAGTGATCTAATGAACCAACATTTCTCTGTTGTAGTTAGAAAACGACTTCTGACGGCAATCCAAGGACAAGTGTCATCCACCCCACCCACTATACTGTAACTGGGCAGTTTAAAGGACATCATGATGCTACGCACGAGAACAATTCCCATAACAATATAGCCATGGTTTGAGTAGGATGTGAAAGTCTGCATTCCAATGCCACCGCTTTGTTGTCGCGCACCAATGCTTATGTCACATCCATGGCACCAACAGACATTCTTCCCATTTCCTGTTAGGAAATTATACTGAGTGTGTCAATCCCAGTGTAGAGAAAGCTCTGTACTTAAAAAAAAAAAAATTGGTTTGAAATGATAAGTCGCAGTCCCATAGCAAGAGTCTGCGACGGAGACGGAATCGACTAGGCCTACTGGTGCTTTTGCTTAGGCAGACTTCTCAAAAGCATTTGGCTCTGGTGGGTTTTACTTTGTGTCCAGGAAATCCGCACCCACAAATAATTTGCAACTGACATTAAGGAAATACTCGCTCTAATGGTTGGATGAACGATTTTATAACAATACACTTAATACGCATCAAGATCCGATCAATACTTTCCCCTTTTGTGTTTTAAGGTGCGATAAAAACAATAAAGGAGTACATCCATCAGTGCGTGAGATGGACAGAGAGTTGATGGATGATGGTAATCGACTACATGTCTTTGTACGTTTGTAGTTATGGGAAACAGAAATGGCTTTCCTGAATGCAGTGAATGCACCATGTATGTGCTAGGTGCAGTGTGCAAAACCAGTGTGGTTTGTGGAGACGGCGAATGTTTGTGGATGTTTGGTTCGATGATGATACTTGGGAATGCAGTGTAGTTATCGTACGGTTGAATGTAGAGACTGGCTGTAAGAAATTTTTTGCACAAACGGGTTTTTTCATTTGCTTCTGAAGAAAAAACAGGAAGCTCAAATGTAGGTACTTGGACTCTCTTTAATTAACTGTAATTGTTACCATACTAACAAAACATCGCAACCTTCAGGTCTTAAGTACCACGCTGAACGGTGACAATCATCCATCTAGAAGTGTTTTTTCACATTATACCTCCAGAATGACCATGAAAAAAAGAATCCTTGTTCCCATCAGTGGCACTCAGAAACAGATAAAACAACCACTATTATTCTCACACAAGGTCACAAGTTCCAGAGAAACCGTGACTGCGCCACTCCCACCCCCCCCCGCGATGACACCCTGACACCCAACATCCTGTCTCCTGTAACCGTGAGTGAGGCGGATGCACACTTCCCTTTTGACTTCCTGTTGGTCTTTCCTGTTGGCCGTCAGTGGAAGGTCAACGCCGCTGCCTCCATGGCCGCGACCAGGCTACGGTCACCGCCTCCTCTTCCTCCGTACCCTGTGTCAGCTTCCTTCCCCAGGGGAAGCCTCGCAGGGAGTGGGCACTTCGCTGGTTCAAACTCCACACACACACACACACACACACACACACACACACACACACACACACCCAGGGAGAGGGGAGGAGGCTGGAAGTGGCCGTGGCGGTAGCAGGGGTGTTTACAGAACACACAGGCATGTCCTGTACGTTCTCCTCTCCCCCCTGTCAATGAAATGATGGGGCCGAGGGCGGGTCTGAGATGGATATTTACAACGAAGCACGCACGAAGCAAAGAGGAGGTGGGGGGGACGGGGACGACAGAACTGATGGATGCATATTTTACCACTATATCATCACCCTTTCCTCTCCACTGTTTATTTTTCGGCAGATGTGAAGATGTGTGTGTGTGTGCGTGTGTGTGTGTGCACGTGTGTGCGTGCGCGTGTCACGTCTACTGACCCACCCGCGAGTCTGACCCACCCGCCTTCATCCACCTTAGTTGCACCCAACATGGAATGTTCCTATTTTGTTTATTGAGTAGGTCATGTGACCCCGCACAGCGTAGCATTCAAATTCCTATGACTAATCTTTGGAGATTGTTTGAGTTATGAAGAAAAAAAAGCAGGCTGATAAAGAATCCAAATCAAATTTTTAAACACTCCTTACAGAGAGTAGCGTTTTAGCGATGGCAGGACACTGGCTTTTTGGACAGGACAGTGAGTTGGAGAAGAGAGGGAAAGACATAGCATAAGACCACAGGTAGGAATTGAACCTGGGTCGCTACAAGGAGTGCTGCCCACATGTTTAGAGCACTAGTGAGATGCACCACGGAGCCCCCCTTGGAAAAGTTTCTCGCATACTATCTTACAGAGGCCTCTCAGTTTTTGTGTTCCAATCCTTCATCATGGCTACAGTCCCATGTGCTGTGATGCATAAACACACACATTTAAATTCCTCCATCTCATAAATTAATAATATGCATCTGTCCTCCCTCTACATTCCTGAGCACTGCCTTAGATACTGCCATGATATCTCCACATATGGAACCTTACGCAAAGAGCCAAGAGAGTTGCATTATGCAACACTCTCCCAATTATTTGAGCTATCTGGGAAGACGCTCAATTATTCTGTATTCTTTGGAGGGCTTCAAGAACTTTAAACTATGTGATTTTCCTCACAGGTCAGCTATCAAACTAAAAATCGACCAAAATTAAAAAAAAATTGGTGGACATCTACTAGGACTCCATGGTAAAAACAATATATGATAGTTATAGTAGCAAGTACTCGGTTGCCTGGCATTGTTTGGCAACTTACAACATACACGTTAGTATCAATTCAATTTCATTAAATTCAAGAGTAGTTATAGTGGTAATGTAACAAATGAACAACAAATAAACATCAAAATATTGCTTCATGTAAGGAGCAGCAGCCACCTGGAAGGCTGGCTAGAGCGGATAGTAAAATATCAACAGTGTGACGGGTACTACTTTGAATATGGTTTTGAATGCAGTAGCTATCTGCCAACACCAATGTCCACAGTAGACTTCAAAGGCATGTAGAAACCTGAACTTCCTTTAGTGGTTTATTATATACAGGTTTATGTATGGCTATAAAACATTTATTCTCCTTAAACATCTATACTGCTGGACGGCTGGTATCATAACCCTTCTGAATACAATAGGTTTATCAGTATTCCAAAATAATAACGTTGTCGTAGTGTTAAAGCATGAAGCAAGCTAGGGAAACCAAAATAATAATGTTAAAGTAGTATGTAATGTTCTCCCTCAGTCCTATGGGAGTATGGTTTCTGCAAGTGACTGGTAAGGAATGTTGCGGAGGACCACCCACAGGGCAACCACATACCTCTACTTTAGGTGAAGCGTTTATTTACATGGGCACCAAAGATATCCTGCTATTTAAAAAGGAATACATCTGAAAGCAATTCCCGTAATGTTCTGGTGTTTTAAATGAAGAGACTTTTTCGAACGCCATCTGAAAGCATAAGCAGAGTTTTTAGTACGGACGCTAGGGACATGTCCCCAATAATGTCAACGGTTCCAGTAAATTGTCCCTGCCAAAAATTGCAACCAAGCAGAAAATGAACAAAAACAAATCTGTCCTCTTTCAAAGTGATCCGCCATCTCTCCCATCATTGGCTCTGCAATAGCCAATCAACAACTTCCAATACATTTTTTAATGCCCCATCTCGTGCCTGTAGTAGCACCCTTGAGAGTTAAGAGTGTTACTTTTTTATAAAATAATATTTGTCATTATTTGTCAGCAAACACTAAGAATGTCGATTCTTATAGAATCTACATCATTATGAAAGACATTCTGATCAGTTTAACTATTATTCCCCTGCATTTCAATACAGTCACATGATAATTGTTTCTCAACAAACCTAAACCCTTACACCAAAAACAAAAACCTTATCCTGAATCCTAACCCTAGAATGAAACCCTCACCCTTATACCAAACCCCAACCTTAAATGATGGACAACATAAATTCGTCATCCAGCATCAAAAAATGATGTTCTATGAAATCCATTGCAATCTCAGGTAATTTCAGTCTATCGAATTCCTTCATGTCAATTTAATAAGTGGAGTCTATTTCTCCTCCTGGCTACGTAGCCGAGCAGCAACTTATTATTGGTGGAAAAAAAGATGGAGAGAAAGAGAAATCAAATAGAGAGAAAAAGGATGGAGAGAATGAGAAAATCAAAAAAGAGGTGACAAATATGGTGAGAGCAAGAAAATTGACCAAAAGAGAGAAAGAACAAAAATGGAGAGAGCTAGAAAATTGGAGAAATCAACAAAAACGATGGAGAATGAGAACATTTAGAGAAAAAAATTGTAGAATATAGATGTAGAGAACAAGAAAATAAAAAAGAGAGGCAGAAAAAAGATGGAGGGAACAAGAAAATCAAGACAAAAAAAGAGAACGAAAAGCTCTAAAACCTCACACGAAAATCAAAACTAACCCAAAAACCAAACCCCAAACTTAATGTGAAATCCCAAAACAGAAATCTGCAATCTACTTTCCCTCCTGGCTTCGTATACGAGACCAGGTCAAACCACACCCTACGGTCTTTCCAGTTTATTAGTTTATTAGCTGACTTTGAAATGTGTATTAATAACTTTCAGACATTTTCCTGACAAGATATTTGGTAGGTTTGTAGTGGATACATCACTCTGTGGTATGTTACGGTTAGTTTTATGTTTTTGTCTATCACTTTAAAACATAAAACTAAGCCCTTTAACCAAAACCTAACCCTAAAGTGCTAGAATTCTTGCAAAAAATGTGCGTCTTGTGCATATTGAACCCTTCCAAGCTGAAACAGATACGCCCTTCTCTGAAAGGAATAAAATGTGTGGGATAGTATTTGTTGGATCCACTTCTACTTTAAGCTGTAGGCACTGGCTAACAGCAGAAACACCTTTACCATAAATAATATGAGCATTCTTCATGGTTGGCCGAGGAGTATACAGAAGCAGACATAGAACAGGTTACGCACCTGTCTTCAAGTCATATACAAACATCATGATAACCTCCATCCAGACATCCACCCCCACCACCAGCCACACAGCACACATACACACAGGCCTCACTGATACCTCTGGAACAATATTTTGAATCATACACTTTATTATATCCTTTAATTCACCGGTAGTTTGTGTCTGACCTCTTGGGTAGAATCTAAAGGCTATCATGGGGAGGCCCGGCATTCCAAGTCACATCAGCGGTAAAAATGGCACACCACAGGGATCCGTTCTTGGTCTCCTCGTATTCTCACTGTGCATATCCTCAATGGGATCTATCATTGAGACATGTCCATGATAGCTCTACCTTTCCCTTCTGTTTACTCTGTCACATTAACAGTGCATTACTCATTAGACCCTATGCCCAAACCAGGCCTTTGCAGCCCCCTAACGATTTCCCTATCAAAGACTCTTAACATGCGTGGTTCCTCGACAGTGGAATGACCTACACAGTTCTTAAAAGCACCTCAAGAACTCTTCTGGAAATACTTGTCATACTTATCTTACATATGAGTGACTATTGTGTTATTGTGTATTACCTATGACTATTGTTGTGTGGTTCACATAACATTGTTATTATTGTAATGCACTTTCTTCAGAATCTTTCATCAATCCTGCGCCTCATATCAGGTTGCCTTTGGACACTCAGCTGTATGACACTCAAAGAAATAAGTGTAGATTCTCCAATATCGATGGTATGCTTTCACTATTCTCACCCTTACTCGTGAGTCACTTTTAGATAAAGCACCTGCTAAATTGAAATGTTTAGGTGTAATGTTCTGACAGACTGAAGACTCATTCATGTGACACTGCACCTACAGGCAGCTTTTACTGGAGCTATGCACATTCCAAGTGACGGTGGAGCAGGTGAGAAGGTTCTGAAACAGAGCAGCTATTTTGGAGGTGCTCAGACCACCTTATAAGGGGTGTGAACCTTCAGGCCAGCACTTATTTAACCACATCTCCTTGACTGCCTGCATTCTGAGCACCGCTGTATTCTGCTACACCACACACCCGGCATACACAGCTAATTTAAGAAACTAACTGAAAAATGCCAACTTCAATATTAATACAATTATTATTTTTTTTTCTTTTTGGAAGTAGACAATGACAAAGAAAGTGTTACCCTACATACCCCATCCCTAGGGTTTGCGATGTTTGAAATTAATTGTGTTCTTTTCTAAAGAACTAGGACTGATAATGTGCTTGATGGACATACTGTGAATGTGAGGCTGCCCTACTTATCACCCAATATCTGACCAACAACATGCCCGCAGCATTGCAGCAGCTGCTCACACAAGTAGTGAGCACTCTGTTCTGTTCCCTGACTTGCTCTTAGGGTGTCTTGCCTGATGAAACTTGGGGCTAGGTACTTCGATTTGACAGACCTGATCAAGGTTAAGAACTGAATTTGCCCTTAGCAATTATCCATTGCAATAATAATCCAATCCTCTCTCTCTCTCTCTCTCTCTCGCTCTCTCTCTCTCTCCCCGTGTCTCTCTCTCTCTCTCCCCGTCTCTCTCTCTCCCCGTCTCTCTCTCTCTCTCCCTGTCTCTCTCTCTCTCTCCCTCTGTCTCTCTCTCTCTCCCCGCCTCTCTCTCCCCCTCTCCCCCTCTTTCTCTCTCTCTCTCTCTCTCTCTCTCTCTCTCTCTCCCTGTCTCTCTCTCTCTCCCCGTGTCTCTCTCTCTCGCCCTGTGTCTCTCTCTCTCCCCGTCTCTCTCTCCGGCTCTC
>OOFG01085450.1:0-16879 GCA_900323295.1 Molva molva
CATTGAACATCTCTGGAGGGATCTGAAAATGGCTGTGCACCGACGCTCCCCATCCAACCTGATGGAGCTCGAGAGGTTCTGTAAAGAGGAATGGGCGAAACTGGCCAAAGATAGGTGTGGCAAGCTTGTGGCTTCATAGTCCAAAAGACTTGAGGCTGTAATTGCTACCAAAGGTGCCACAACAAAGTATTGAGCAAAGGCTGTGAATACTTATGTACAAGTGATTTCTTCGTTTTTTATTTTTAATAAATTTGCAAACATTTAAAAAAAACTTTTTTCATGTTGTCATTATGGGGTATTGTGCGTAGAATTTTGAGGACAAAAATAAATTGAATCCATTTTGGAATAAGGCTGTAACATAACAAAATGTGGAAAAAGTGAAGCGCTGTGAATACTTTCCGTATGCACTGTATGTCTTGCCTGGTATCTAGGGTCATCTGGGTGCACTGCTATGGCAACGTCTCCCAGCATCGTCTCTACACGGGTGGTCGACACGGCGACCTCTCCATCTTCAGTAGAAGTAAAAAAACGGGACACAGAACCATAGCAAAACAATACACCTAAAACACTTTGGAGTTACACAGAGATGGCGTATATTTACTCACCCTCGCCTTCTAAGGGATACGCAAAGGTAACCATGGTTCCAAACTCCACTTTCCTGTCATAGCCAGGCACAGACAACATGGTCCGCCCAGAGAGCTCCTGGGAGTCCACCTTCACAACAGAAAACGGACCGAATCCTCAAATGCATTCACTCAGTCCTCCTTTACAAGCGTTCCGCTAATGAAGGCTGACACACGACAACTAGAGCTGGATGATATTGATCAATCTAAAATATCAACAGATTTTTTCTAAATCAATAGCATGATGATGATCTTAAATATTCATTGCAAATATGAATTTCATTAAATGTAGAAAACTATTTTTGGGATGTGAATATGATGAGCAAGCAGTGACAGGCATTTACTGCTGATTTTATAATTACAAAACGCAAAAATCACGAGTAACTTAGAAGAACATCATCGATATTAAACCAACACACTGGCCAACAATGAGCATGATAAGATCAGCTGGTGAAGGAGCCTTAAAGAGACAGTACAGTCAAACTTTGGTCACCTCTATGTCAGAGATGGCTGATTCCAGGGCGCAGCTCCAGTTGACCAGCGCCTCGGAGCGATAAATTAAACCCGAGTCGCACAACCTCACAAAGGCCTCGCTTACAGCTTCACTGAACCCCTAAAACACAAACACACACCACTTCCAACTGTCACAGACACACCGCACATTAAACGGCATTGTTGTTTCAATAACAGAATAAAGAACACAGAGGGTGATTACCGTTTTCATTAAGTATTACTTGGGAAAGTTCTACCTTGGCTGAATGTGTTTACTGTACCATTAGGGGCCCTTAAAGGGGTGATATTAGGCCACCAGGTGTGAGTGTGATTAGCCATTGGATAGATTAGTCTACCAGCCTACCCAGTGGACTGTAGCAAATGTTGCTTATCTATCCATCATACAGGTGGACACTCGCACTTATTTATTTACACATAACCTAGTTGAATTTATACTGTATTCATGAGGTTCAACTTTAAATTTAACAGGGAATGAACATCTAGAAGCAAAGACACACACATAGTTTACACATAGTTGAATGTGGAAAGATCAATCTGATAGCTCTCTGGACTGCTGGATATGTCCATATCCAGAGGGCCATATATTACAGTGGATTTCGGTGGAGCTCATTAACCATTTAACACAAATATCCTGTCTCCATTGTGTTAAAATCTTTGTAAAAAATGTGTCTGCGTGTCTAGAGTTCATGCAAAACAATGTTTGAGCCAGACTATGAAGGGCAAACAAAAGACCCTTTTCACAGAGGTGTCATAGCTGGACCACCACAGTCATCATAGGCTCATTACACTTATTATGGGTCCACTACATTTGTGCATAGAAATATAATCATAGATGCCACGTTGACTGCGTCGGCCGATTGCTGCGATACGCCAACATCACTGCCATGATGGAAAGGCCAAGACTGGCATGTTAACAAATACAAGTACAATTGGGGATTTTGTGTTTTCTGGGAAAAATGCACTATAAAGTTTAAAACTATAGATATTTTATATCAAATGTATATAATAGCATTTAAGATAAATATAAAACGACTAATCAAATCTGTGAACGTTATAGTACAGAGAAACAAAGCTCCCCCGTTTACTTGTATTCGTCTTACTGGCGTCTCCAATATGGCGTTGAGGTTGACTTGCGAACCAACGGCTAATGCGGCCTCTATGTAGATATGTCTATGATTTTATGTAACAGGGCCCTGGTAGTTGACTTATCTTCACTAGTTTAGTCTACTACCTATGCCCTGGTACAGAAAAGGAGCAGATCCATCCATCTTACTTGATCCATGGTGAAGCATGCTCTGCTCCAATCCAGTGAAGCCCCAAGCCTCCTCAGCTGTTGGTAGATCTCATCTCCCTTCCTACCACCACCAGACAACAACATAGCAACATACATTAGCCAACAAACTAACACTGCGCTTCAGTATTATAACAACCACATCCCTGCAGTCATCAAAACAATAACATACTACTACTACTACTACTACTACTACTACTACTACTACTACTATTGTATTATTATTGTATGTTCTGATGCAAGTAATGTAAAGATGCATTGGAGAGGCTGCCAACTACAAATCTTTCAGAATCCTCCCTCTCTGCTCCCTCCTACATTTCTCCATCATTAAGAACGTGTGCATGTGATGCCCGCATGTGATTGACAGACAATCCCATAAATGCGCCAATCAGGGAAGAGATGCCCTGATTGGTCAGAAATGACCAGTCTAAAATCTACATGGGCTCATACAGAGGCCCCCACAGTCAACCAGAACAGATATTCTCATAGAGCATTTCCCTCACTAACAGCTGACAGATAGCTACTCCATTTCTAACAAATTACACGCAAATTATAGATCACCTACAGCTCTTTCAAACAACTCAATGGGTACTGTAATGCAAGTCTATTTAATATACCACAGTCATTACTGAACAGTATCCGGCCCAATAATTCATGATTCTCATGAAAAAACAACCTGTGTTTCGTTATAGAATGGTCATGAAATTAGGCAGAAGAAGTGAGTTTAGGGTTTAGCCTTCCTGTAATGTATTGTGACAACAACAGAGTGTAAATGGCAGGCTCTCTCTTTGGAGGACAAGGCGAGGAGGAAGGAGGACTCACTGGCTTTTCCATGTCCAAACCTCCTGTAGGAACTCCTCCCTGGAGAGATCCTGTCTTCGTCTCCCCTGGTCCCGGAGGAGTCGCTTCTCCACCACACTCTAGTGGAGAGAAATAGGAGTATTAATTAATATCATAAATATTATTATAATAAACACAATACTTTTGTAAACCAAAAATGTATTATTGAAAACATCTCTATTGAATGAATCTGATGACAATGAAAACTGCTATGTATCATGGGATATAGCGGGAAAATAAGTGTGGACACTTCTTTTACAGTGCATTATGGGTATTAAGTAGCACAATATATAGGGAACCAGATTTGTACAACAACACTGTGTCCACAACACTTCAAAATAGTGGCCCACTAAAATGTGCACTATATAAGGGAACCAGTAGACCCATTGGAGCAGGGCCAGAGAGCTTACCTGTGTAGCGATCCCTGCATGGTCACAGCCTGGCACCCAGAGAACCCTGTAGCCCTGCATCCTTCTCCTGGATGAAGCCCAGTAGTTAACATCACATTAGCATCCAGCTGCTGATGTATTTTCATTGAATGCCTATGAATAGCTAGCATTTACCATCGAACCACGGCGTCCTCTATGGCCACCGTGAGGGCGTGGCCCAGGTGCAGCGAGCCCGTTACATTGGGAGGAGGGATACACAAGGTGAAGGTCCGGTCCTGCGCATGTGGTACCCTGTCCTGGATAGAGATACGCTACGTCAAGGCAAGGAGGGCTACTTTTGTGGTCCATACGGCAATAGCCATAGGTCTGTCTGAGGACGCAGTATGATGTATTGTCTGCATATATATATATAGTCATATATACGTGGAATGTGATATAAAATCCCATACCAATGCTTTTGCAATGTAAATACAGAGGATTTACAATATAGATATTTTATTGTGGTAGTCCAATCGCAATTTCTATTGTGTAATTGATCAATTGTCCGCTACTACTGAAATGACAATGTCATTTTCATAATTGGAACGAGAACTGCACAGTAGTTAAACTGAAATTCAATGGGACTTACTAGTTGTTAAAGAGTAAATAACCGTAACTCTCAAGTCATTTAATTGTGTCACAAGCAAAGACAAGAAAATGATATAGGCTGATCAATGAGCCCTGTCTTAATGCTATCTGGGAGAGAAGATAGGACATAAGCCCAACAGGACTTAACTACTTGTTAAGTCGTTGGTCAAGTCACTAAAATACACTACACATAGATGTGCTAAATGGTCAAATTAAACAGAACACTGGTTTGGGTAGTAGACAAGTCCTCACATGATGCTCTGGGGTGAAGAATCCCTCCTTCTCCCACCACTGGTACCAGCTGGCCTCTACGTAAGCTGGACTGTAGGACAGTGGGAAAGGCACGCTGGTATCTGCAAAATCAATACATACAAAGATACCTGATATTACCAAAAAACTGTAAGTGCAAAAAATACTGATACTAAAACAATTTTCTAGAGTGAAGTATACAACACAAAACATACTTTTCTTTGCTCCAGGAATTGTTGAGGCACTGTATTGTATCTTATCTTTCTCGCTCCATCTAATTTCTTTATTCTCTGCATTCTGTAAAAAGCCCAAATAAAAGCTGTGCATTTAGCAATATTTACAAAACAGTTGTAGGTAGTGGTCATTTTAAAAGTAGGTAACTTCATCATTAAAAATCATTTTTATTACTTTTTCTGGAGTGGCCAAAATTGAACTCTGCTTTTGTTGTCTCCGTTTCTGTTTCTCTGTCTTCGTCCGAACAGATATGTTTGCTTTGGGTGCTGATGGTGGTGAGGATCCTGGTGCATCATTATAACAGAATCTGGATTGACATGGGTCCCATGCTCTGATCCTTCCTCTCTCCGCCAACCTCAAACAGAGGGCACAATTTGCCCTCCACATCTTTAAAATCTAGAGACAGTAAGTAGAGAAGAGTAGATAGATAACCAACAATTAGATTTCTGATAACTCTTAAATAGAAGTAACGACAACATATATAATACAACATATATAACGTTACCTTACCTTCTACCAATCGTATGTGCTCATGTGCGTTGCTGTGACTTGATAGGTAACTTATAAATGTGTTTCGGGAAGCAAATAGATATTTTCCCATACAACATTTTTATATAAATACTGAATAACTATATAATTTGAGTGTTTTTGTGTGTGATGGTGTCAGAATATAAGAAACTAAGTCCATTCTGACCGATAGATTGTTTATAATCGGACTACATTAATATAGGAACCGGAAGTTAACCTAGTCCGTCTGCGAACTGCTTCCCCTGAGAAGCGAACTGTTTATGTCAGGCATATTTAACGGCCGTGGTTAACGCGTAGATTGGTGTGTATGCTTCGCCCTTAAGAAACAGGAACGAGTACTGTAGTCGCAAGAACATTTGATTACATACATTTTCTCTCACCGACAGTTGAACGAAGTTCTCCTGCGACAGAAAGCTACGCGGCTAACCTTAAAGTTAGCACATCGTCGTGAGGGATGGCGGAGGTTCCAGGGACTTCAAGTGAGACGATAACCGAGACTGTTTCCACTAATACCCCGCCACCGCCCCAACAGGTAAACCACGCAGGGCCACTGGTGACCGACCTCTTCATATGTTTGACTCATTCCAGAAATATTATTGAGAAAAGAGTTTTGCTCTGTTTAATGAGATAATTATTTTAGCTCGACGACATCGACTACACCAAGAATCATTTTTTTCAGGACTGGCATATATGCTAACCAGATTGGGGTTATGATATTGATTTATACAGGTGGGCTTATAATGCTATTCAGTAAAAGCCTGATATATTACTTAAATGCATATATCTACGCGATATACAGAGGATACAAAGATCAAAATGCATTACTTAAATCAATATTTCTGCCTATTCTCCCCATGTTCATATATAAAAGGAGGGCAGAAGCCTTACAATCAAACTGCGGAAGAGAAAGACTGAGAAGAAAGTGGAGTGGTCCAGTGACACGGTTGACAATGAACACCTTGGCAGGAGGTCTTCAAAATGTGAGTGTTCCGTTTACCCTCATTGCTTATGCGATGAATATAATGTAGCGTGATGTTGTGAGCTTATCTTTAAAGAAAGTAAACGTGTTGAAGTCGGCTGTTTTATTTATAGGGCTGTTATGGTTAGGATGATAGGGTTCAATGTATGTAGTCTTTCAAAGTTGAAAACGGTAATATAAATTATGCTCTGCTTCACACTTTGTTTTTGTTTCTTACGCCCATACACATGCTCATCTTTGCCTGATTTGACAATCACAATGTATTGTTACAGCTATATTACAGTATTTTGTTTATAGCTTATAACATGTTTTATTTTAACAAAGCATCAAAAACCCAATCAGGCCCAAAATGTGACATTATGTATCGAAACATCCCTAATGTATGAATGTTGTGAACTGCGGTATGTATATCTTCCATTACAATGTATTGCTATTCAGGTCAAATGTTTCAACGTTGTCCTCATTGTCAGGTTGCTGTGTGTACGAGAAGCCCAAGCAGTTTGGAGAGTCCTCTTCTGAGAGCGAGGGCGACGATGACGACGAGGGCTGCGGCAGTGCGCATTGCATCCTGGGGCACAGCAGAGGAGGCCATGGACAGACGGGCGGCCACGGCACAACGGGCCCCCAGAGCTCTGGGGGGTCCAACGCCCACTAATGCTCAACGGTGCTGGTGTCACACCTGACCACGCCAACGACATACATGACACTGCGCTCACTGTTGTTCAGTACTGTCACACTATGTCACGACTCCCTTATGCAGCCACAGAGTTAGGAGCCATCGTGGTTAGTGGGTACACTGCAGAGGCGCCACCTAGCTATGTATCTTACTTTTGTGGGGGGGGTGCAAAAGTAATTGTGTATATAATTAATCTAAATTCATTTTTCTTTTTCTTTTTAAAGATGACCTTATTTATTTGCTTGTATTGATGCTTGATTTGGTTATACCTGCCATGCAGTGGCTATAGTATGTGTTGTAACTTTGAAATGACAGGGTGAGTACGCTGCTCTTTTTGGTTGTTTGTTTTCTTATAAAAAGTCCAAGGAATCCCTTTCACTATTGATTGAGGGTAATACAAAATACAAACCTGATGGTCTTACTCTTAAACAGTCGCTCTTCTGAAGACGTCTAGTTAGGGCACCGTAATATATTTGAAACATTGGTACATCTATCATATCTGTAATATATGCTCCTATTTCCGGTAACTCCATTTGCCATGTAAAATTGAGCTCAGCAAATTATGTTTTTTCATTGTCCAATTGTCTTTATTTTAATTTACATTTTAGTAGACATTTTCCAATCCTGTGTAGACAATCTATAGTGTGAAAACATACAGATTAAGATGTAGATGGTTGTCCTACAGTCTCCAGGCTGAGTTCAAGGAGCTAAATCACAATGCAGCTCTGAGTCAGATCAAGGTGGCTGTTTTTCTTTGCTTTTCCATGAGACATTTGAAATGGGACAGAAGGATGTAACCAACCAGGGTGTTATATTTTGAAGAGGCTGGAACACATTTGTGCTTTTGTTCCAGCACAACTGTGTGTGAGTCAGTAATACCTTTAATCTGTTTGCGCTGTTCTATTTTTAAAGAAACTCGCCAAACATTGCCATTAATCGCCCCAGCATGGTTATGAAGAATTTAATATTGCAGTATTAATCTGAAGGCTGTCTATTGCGCTGGAGGCTGGTGATTTGTGTGCTTTTAGTGCTGTGTACTTCAGAAAATTACTCATCAGGATTGACAAGTAAATAAACAAGCAGCACTTCTAAGGTTTAAATTCATTGTTCTACAAATTTTAATGGGATAAAAACAGTTAAGCTTGGGGTGCATGGCTGCTGGCTAAACCAATGAAAAACAGCGCTGTTCATGTTTGATATGTAACCGTGGATTGCATAAACGTCATCCGTGCACCATCATTGTCATCAATACATACATTGTCACCAATGAACATTGTACTTGTAACACATTATGTATATACCAGAAGAAAATCTAGAGCGGGTTTAATGTGAATAAAGGTTTTGAACTGAAATCAAAATGTCTGGTAAATTGGAATTAGAACCAACACTGGCATAGATATATATTAACATTTCTTGAAAAACATTTATGGGTCTCCATTTAAAAATATTTCACTGGTGTATTTCCCTAGCACTAAAAGCTTCAAACAAAATCGACATGCTTAACAAATTGAAAAACTGATCTTTAAATGGATGTGGGTACAGGCGACCAACTACTCATTCCAAAGACTTCTGTAGTAGACACGTTTCCCCATAAACTGCCCTGTAGATTCAACATAATACAATTTCAAGTTTTTTTTTCAAGTTGAAAAAAATGCAACATTTTATTTAACAGGAGGAACTATTGTACAATTGTGAAATTCCATAATATGATTAAATTCAGGACACTGTTTACATTTCCCCAGCAATTCCTACTTGGTTTATATCATTACAAGCATAACCAATGTGTTACAAAGAAAATAATTGTAGTTATCAGTTTCTACAGTGATCCAGCACTAGAAGTTAATGGGGAATTAACCAAATACTACAAAAATATCATTCCTTACAAGGCAATTGTAGTAGTAAGACAAAGACCAGGCAAAAACGTATTTTGGTGTTATCACAAATACAAAACATTGCACTAGTTTGTTACATAAAAAGACAGGTGTGATGCATGCTTGGAACTTAAAATGCTTGTTGACATAACAGGTAGATCAGAGGCCCATGCATTTGGAAAATACCAGGTACTTTGAATTCCTTAATTTTAGAAAAAGGTGTAGTGTGCAAAATGTGCTATGGCATACCAAGTCCACATTTGGTATTCAGCAAATTTTTTCTTTAATCATTGTATGGCCTTATAACCTATATATATATATAAATATAAACACACACGACTACAAAACCCATCATGTTAATATCGCTTAGATCCAGAAAGGTGTAATTATCAAACAAACAATGCTATGGCACAGGTTACTGCATAAGTTGTACAAGAACATGTATTGATAAGTGCTGGTATTTAGTGTTAACAGACAAAAAAATGCAGCAGACCATGGAAAAACAACCACGGAATATCCTGATGCTTTCTTTTAGAGGTTGAGGGCTAACATGAATTAAATTCAAATCATCAAAATGTTTGTTAGCAAAGCTTTGTTGAAACAAGGTACCGTGGTCGTGTTAAGAAGAAAGTGAAACAAGCACAGCGTTACAGCTTCAGTCCAGCAGTGAAATGTTTTCCATAGGGCTTTCCCTGCTCCTTGGCGATAATCCACTTCAAACAATTAGGTTGTTGTCCTTTTATTACATCTTTGAGTTAGTATCCCAAGATACACCCATTCATTTTGCATTAGGAAGCCTGTGGGAGGGGTGGGGGGGAACTTTAAATAAAGTCACCAATAGATTTAGAATAGCAACTATTATGCAAGAACAAATAATTTCACCTATACAATGTACTTATTATGAAGCAGAGGAAAACAAATTACATTCATATCAGCTAGACTGTGCTTTCCTTTCACCAGTCACTGAAAGCAAAAATAATTGTTCTACATTCTTCCCAACCCCAACATTTGGTATTTAAAGGACAGAAGCCCCAGAGGCTACCATATCATTGGTGGTTACACCACTAAGAGAAAGTTGTATTGGTCTTTATATGAAAGTAGAAGCCTTACTGAATGAAAATGCATAGCAGCTAAAAGAACGCAGTTTTGTACCAAGAATTATTAAACTGACTTACCAACTTGAATCAGAGCAGTGCCGTGTCCATTGAAGAGCCATGGTTGTCTTCATGCTGTTCATCGTCGTTCAAACCCTCCTTGACCCCCTCGTGAATATCCTCCTGGTCCTCCTCCAGCTCTCCTCCCAAGATCACACTCTGCTTCACACTAACAGAGATGACCAGGGCTTGCGCAATGCCATAGATCAGCGCAAACTGAGGAAGGTACTCCTGGATCAACCAAAGCAGCCCTGCCATCCCAACAGTGGAAACAAAGAACATTGCCATCCCATGAAGCCATAGCCTCAACGCTCCTTGGACCCCAAGCACCTCCAGGATAAGCTTGGTTGGCGGGGACACTGTCCACAGAAAGCCGACCACAACAAGGTCAAAGAGGTGGCGAAGGAAATTGAAGCAGATTTCATAATGCTCGGGCAGGATCTCCCCTTTCCAGCTGTGTACAAACAGGCCAAGGGCTGACCACACTCGGGTAAGAGTAGGTGGTGTAGGGGATGGTGGAGGTGTTCCATAATCTGAGAAGTCTGCGTCATTGTCCCATGCTTCTTCACCTTTCCGTCGTCTAAGCCCACTTAATTCTGTTTTTGTTGGCAAGTAAGAGGATGGTATTATCTTATTCCACCAACTGGGGACATGTTCGGCTTTCCCCAATTCCTGCTTTCCTCCAATATCTGCCATATCCATGGACTGCAATTTCTCATGGGCCTCCCAAAACTCTTCTGCCCCACTTGTTTGGTCCCTTTGATAGTTAGTCCAGGCCCAAGGACTTAAACTACTGAGGCTCCAGAAGCGTCTCTTCTCACTTGTCACAGAGTCTATTGTGGTATTTTCTGACTCGGCACTTCTACCCCAAAGACGGTATGAAAACGTGGGACGCACCCATCCCCACACCTTTTCGATTACAGCTGTCATTGCCAAAAATAATTTTCTTAAATCTGTGTAGCCAACTCTGTTGACATGAAAATAATGTCCCTTTTATTAGTTGACTAGCTCAGTGTTTTCTTGGTCAGCCAAGACAACGACTTCACTGTTCCTACTTGTAAAGGGAGTTTAGTCTAGGCTAGCTACACGCCTGGGGCAGTGGGCATATCAACGGCCATTAAACCAAAAGCAAACATCCATCCAAATACATTCACTTGATGCCAATACGTTGGTATCTAAACAGGTGGTCTTCTGAGCGTATCGAAAACGCCTTTGTTCTTCTCCAAGAGAAGACTTCAGTAAATCCAAACCACCAAATTAAGAAATCTACGGTTGTCAGCTCGAGATCCTATGAGACATAAAGGTCAGTAGCTGAAGTGCTAACTAGAGCTATGAGGCTCCTTCACTATTGTAAGATATTGTTCCTTGCAGCCGTCCTCATTCCTGTCAAGAGAAAACTCTGTAAGAATAGCATTTCGACTTAAATGTCCACGTTGACAAAAAACAACTTTAGCTAGCTTAGCCTAGCACTTACTAGCTTTTACCTCAAACAATAGCCAAGAAAAAGGGTAGATCTTTTTCAGGTATTTCAAGTTACTAAGCTTTATATTCTACAACTGGGTTGTCTTGAAACTATTCACTCACCTTTGCTGACTGTGACGTAGTAGCTCATCGACTGGATTGGATTATCAGGTTATATTATAGCATTGGAAATGATACGATTTGGTGAAAATCTACACATTCGTTGCTCAAAGTTTTAAAACCATGTGTAGGCAAATGATCCATCAGAAACGACCGGTCTAGATGACGGCCACTCGGAACTCACTGCCATGTCAACATACGAACCATACCAGCTACCACCTTGCCGGAAACGATAGCAGGATCCGGTTTGTACATCTACTCCAGACTGCTGTAAGCGTTCCCTTTAAACAGGCAGAATATTGCAAGACATTTTGGATCTAAACAATTTCTAAACTTGGGTTTATATATAGCGATTAATGAAATGCAATGTCAAATATTCTAAAATCCCCCCAAAAGAATGCTAATTTGTATTACAGGCGCCTAAAAACCTTTGGGTCAATTACGTCACACAGCGTTCATTATATAGCATTCACAAAACGGTGCAAGCCAATTGTTGTAGAAACCCATTTATTGAAGTGCAGTGTAAGGAACTGTCAGTGTTAATTTCTGAAAATCCCATAGTCAAGACTATCCATTTGTACAATCCAACAGTACAATATTACATTTGTTATCCAAAATTCTTTATTACAGACTGCACCACAGGACAGATTCAGTTGAAGACATTTCAAAAAAGGTGTAGGGCAGCACGTCACCCCACTTGATTGTTTTGATGAAGTTCTAGCCTCTTCCAAAAACAGCACCTGTAAGACAAGACCGCAATCTTTTAGCATCAATTTTGATTCATTAAATCTAGTCTTAAGCCAAACATATGCTTCAGTGTACTGTGAAATTACTTCACAAGTCATCAGAAACTAGTCTAGAATGGTCATCATTACAGTATAACTGAATTCACCGTCATCCTAATGGACAAGTTGCAGTGATTGATGTTTTGAAGAGTATCCGACAAACAGTTGCCTAGAGGAGCTGTAGTCTCCAATGCTCTATTGGTATTGGAAGAGATGCTTGAATATCTGGTAAGGCATTATTAAGCCAAAACAATTTGGCTGAAGGTAGCTACAGTACAGCCACAGGAACAAGTCAATATGATACTGCGTCTTTTCTCTCCATGGAAAGTTATTTTAAAGTGTTAGGAGTAGCAGACACTAGTGTCTGCTTTTGCAGAAAGCTTACTATATGAATATGCCGCCTCCAGGGGTATGCCACAAACTGATAAGGAATAGGAGCAAGCTACTCACAAGTCAACACAGGCTTGTCGTTTTCGGTTTGTAATCGATCCGTTACTCGTCTATTTAAGGGAAAATACACCATTAGTATATATTATAATGAACAGCTTTGAATGAACGACCACAGTATGCCAAGTCAGCGTACTGTGAAAGATCTTCATGAGTGATAGTCAGAGACTCTAGTCTAGTGAATTCATCATTACAGCACATCAGTTTTAAACATCCAAGGCTGAAGCAAAGTTAATGCTTACTGGATATCATCCCTTAAGTGGCTCCTGCTCTGCTCCGGTTTATACATCTGAAACGCAAATTTTTTTAATTGACAGAACGAGTGGTAAAAATCTTCCAAACATGGCTCCAGTCTCAGTGCGCTGCGAGTAAGCTTCATTTAAATCAGTAGAACCTTATAACTGAATCATCATCGACAGACTAAACGTAGCAAAGTTGTTGCAAGTACACTTACAGCGGGAAACGTAGTCTGCACAATTTGAAGACCCAAATGTTCTCTTTAAGCCTGTTTGAAAGAAAAGGATGCAATCGGTTAGCATCAACTGCATTTAAGATTCAAGTAAATTCAAGCAGAACGTGCATGTCAGCGTACTGTGAAATAACTTCATGGGTTAGTCAGAGACTCTAGTCAAATGATTCATCATTATAGCACATTTCTCCCACAGTCACCATAACCCAGATCTAGACTTACTAGTCACATGACACAACCATGGGCCTCAATCCATCTTCAATCTGAAATGAACGAGTAGCAAAGTTAGACGGTAGTTGTGTGACCACCACCAAATGGGTAAAAAAATGTTTGACTGTCTCAGTGCGCTGCGAGTAAGCTTCATTTGAATCAGTAGAACCTTATAACTGAATCATCATCAACAGACTAGAAGGGACAACATTGTTGCAATACATATAAGACTTACACAGGCGCATTAGGCAGCAAGAATGGTCCATTCAAGCCTGTTCGAAAGAGAAAAGTAAGCCCTGTTAGCATCAACTGCATTTGAAACATTTGACAATAATTGCCAATCGTGCATCTTCAGCGTACTGTGTAAGAACTTCATGAAATAGTCAGAGACTCTAGTCAAATGAATCATCATTATAGCACATTACTCCTACAGCCATCATTAACCTGATTCAGACTTACTGGTCACATGCCACCATCAAGGGCCTCAGTCCACCTTCAACCTGAAATGGAGTAGGCCAATGTTAACCAGACCTAGGCTTTATGTACAAGTCAACACAAATGAATGCCATAGAAGGGTTGTTTGGTACATGGAAAGGTCAAAACAATAGTGACTGTCTCGGTGCGCTGCGAGCCAGTCCATATGCTGGGTCAGCGTACTTCGTCCAGTCAATCATCATAGAAGAAATAACGTGAACACAAGATACCACATCCCATCTCCGTACTCATACCTTCAAAAGTCTTGAACCAGTAGCCGCCATCTTCTTCGTCGGCACTCTACAATACAAGAAAAGGAAAAGAACGGTTGAAACATACATTTGTACATTAAACATGCACATATCGAATATAATATACATGTGTTTAACAAAAATACAAATCATAAACTCACCGTTATCAAATTTGACTACGACAGCATTTGTTGTATCCTTTAGCAGTGTTGAAGGGCTGCTAAATGGTAAAATCATTGTAGTTCTTGACCATCATATCTTATTTGTAATAACTGTTCTAGTGCTGTTGTCCGCGGTTGCATTTTTAGTAAACAGCTCCGACCCCCCGCAGCACCAGCAGCCTGCACATGCTGGGCCCTTCCGCCACGTGGTAACACGCTAACGTACATGTTTAGATTTTCACAAGCCACTGAATCTTTACATTTGATAATTTAAACAATCAATGGTAATGGTGTGAAATAACCCTGCCTGTATTACTATTATCTCAGTATTTGTCTTTATTCCACACCCCACAGCAGTTAACAACTAACCAAGAGGCAAAGCAAACGTCCGCACAGCGTTTATATATGGGGTCCTGGCAGTTCCGTTTCTGTCCTCTCTGTTTGCCATTAGAAAATACCATATCCATTTGTGTATATTGCGGGTTATTGTGTTAAGAATCTCTTTGCATTGTGAAAACTATTGTAGCTGTAGATTTGCAGTATATGTGTTTGTATTACAGGTCCGGGTAATAGTTTTCAGACAATTTTAATCGAAACAGCCTCGCAGCACTACGATTGTATTTTCATTAACATGAAAGACATATTTATTATATTATTTTTGAGATTGAATTTGCTTTTCAATACTATTGCTATTGATACATTCCTAAATTATTTCGTAGGCTATAATTCGGTCTTTGAGCGAGTCCATACTGCCACCTACAGGGTGTAACGAGTCCAAGAATGATTTATAATGTCACATCACTGTCATACAGGAGAATATGTGTTGTGTTGAATAAATAATAATCCTGGGCTTGAATACTAGATTTGGTTAGAGGAGTACATGACATAGTCAGCTTTTTGTTTGGTTTTGTGTTTTCAACTTGTGTTGTGACAATCTGTTGTGAGAATGTTCCTTATCTGTAGTTTTTGTATTTTGACGGAGCACTTTGTGACTGCTGTTCTTGAAGTGTGCTATATAAATACATTTTACTTAATAACGGATCAATATGCTTAACGTGTAGAGGTCTGAGCCAGATTTGTGTGACATTGCTTAAACATTACTTTGTTTGATTATTTTAAGTAACAATAGTCATTACAAATATACACACCCACACAAACGAATGACTATAACAATGTATTTCTGATTCCTAGGCTACTATGCACTCTCTCCAGTTGCTGTTTCTTAAACTAGGTTGTTTGCAGCACTGTTTTTGTAGCTACTCCAACTACAACAACTACCTATTACCAACTACCGCTCCGTTGTATTCTGTGATGTAACTCAGCCTCACCTGTCTAAAGGCTTCATATCTCTTTGGAACCATACATGTTTACCGCCAAACAAACACTTGAGATATCGTAAGGGCATTATATTTAGTGTGTGTCCGACTGTCCACTGTGTGTGTGTGTGTGTGTGTGTGTGTGTGTGTGTGTGTGTGTGAGAGAGAGAGAGAGAGAGAGAGCGAGAGAGAGAGAGAGAGAGCGAGAGCGAGAGCGAGAGACGACACACATACACACATACACACACACACACACACACACACACAAACATGGCTAAATACTCAACCGAATGCAAATACTAAGGTAAATACCACAGACTGTCAAAGATAAATACCATAGGAATACTGGTACGTATCCCGCCCATACCTTATAAGGTTGCCAGATTGGATAGAAGTGAGACATTACGTACAATGGTTTCTGTCAACTCTTGAATGGTGAATGCTGGGAAATACTTGGCAAATAGGCAGTACGTAACTTATTATTCATACGTCACTCAGGTTAGGTAGTGCATCAAGTGAAGATGGCGACTGTCTACGAAAGATATAATTTGTAAGTATCAAAAGGCAATTCATGTTAAAATAGAAATGTTCTTGTTACATGCAAACAATATTAGACATGGATTTGAATGCGGCAAATAAAACCAGCGTTCTCCGGGGTGAATGTCGTTGGTTTTACGCAATCCTCCGGCCGAAGTTGTCTGTCACTGCCGGGTTTAGCTAGCTGGTTCTGCTGGCTGACTTTCTGGGTGTATCCTCGCTGTCCTGAATGGGAGCTCTGACACCTCGATGGAGACAGACGCGTGACGATATCAGTTTAACGCAAGGGACATTTGCAGCTATTCAGCTAGTTATTGTAAAGACTTAATTTTGTTACCACTCTTTGACAAAGCACAGGCATCTTCATGCAGTGCTGTGTCAGCAGGTCATGACAGTTTAGACACTACTGCTTCACTAAACAATTACACATTTAATGTAACTTATTACATACCATTGTATGGAACTTGTTACGTAATAAATATCACTTACAACTCTCATACTATCTCTGTTGTAAATAGATATATTGACTATTTACATAACTGACACACCCTATACTGACATGAACGTACAATGCTGGTTGTTGTTAACGTTTGGATTACGATGTCCCAACAATAGTTTTATTGTGTTCTGTCAAACTAAGCTCTCTAGCTTATGGTCTTTGAAATAGTTGCGGG
>OOFG01085453.1:0-14533 GCA_900323295.1 Molva molva
ATTGGTTGGTCGACATGCTCTCGTCCGACCAAATTCTCATTGGTCGGACAATCGCCGGTAACTTTCACTTTCATGAGGAGAAACGCGCTACATCAATAGCCTTCAGACTACCTGTGAAAACGGGGGTGTTTTGAACTCGCCCAACCTGGTCTAACTCGACGTTTACTGAACGTTCACTCGGAGTCGGCTCCAAAAATTATGACACAATGTCGAAGAAGTCGTCAGTGTGGCTGCATTTTGCAAAGACGGATGACCAAAGAAAGGTCGAATGTAAACTTTGCAAACAGCAGTTTGTGTATCATAGCTCAACAACCAACATGGCATATCATTTAAAAACGGTATGCTAACTTGTCTGATGCTCCGTCAACTTTCGTGTTTAACACTTGATAAGTTTTGGAATTGGCATATTTCAATATGTTTGGTCTAATAATCGTTTTAAAACTGCAGGCGCATCCCGCGACAGCTTCGACGGCTACAGCGTCTGGTAGCAGCAGTTACACCCAGACCACGCTGGATGTGAAGCCTCCTATCTCATTAAACTATTATCTTAAAATTATTTTGTATATTCCTCAATAGTTCTTGTGCTGGGATCACTGATATAGTTCTATTTTCGGAAATCATGGGCAGGTGCACGCCACGCTGGTCGGCTCTGAGTCTGTTATCATTTCAGTATAAAATAATTAGGTTAGAAATTATTTAATATGCTGCAAATACAAGCTTTTTATGTTTATTTATAATTCATTAAGGCTAATAAGGCTACCAGGTAGAGTGCACTCAGTGCACTGTGGCCGATTTAGTTAATCTAGAGATAATAACGTTGTTTTTTTTTCCCGCGACCAATCGATTGGTTGAAGAGAAGTTACGATTTCAGTCGACCAAGATTTTCTTTGGTTGACTACAGCCCTATGAACGAGCAAACAAAAAAGGTCACACTGCCTGAATCGGCGCTGGCGGAGACCACTGCTGCAGAATTGCGTTTTTATCAACTGATCGTTTTCCCTTTCATTTCGACAGTGTTATTTTAATAAAACAAAAAGCAAAACTACAATTATTATGTAGGATTGTTGCGTGGACGCCAGTGGCTTTCGGATCCACTCATCGCTCCGAGTCCGACTTGGTTACGGCAGAGCTTCAATGCGGCCAAAAAGATTCAGAAGAAACCCAGCTTCCATAGTGTGAGAGTAGGCCTACTTCCAATTATCGCAAACAGGTGGCATAGCACAAAATCACACAAGCGCTATTGTTGGGGAGGGAATCGCAATAAAAAGGAAAAAACATTGCAACCTGTTCTATTTATGTTTATTAAATTACCAACCCGTTATTAGTTTTAGATAGGGATTCTTGTTATTTGTTAGTCTCGTTTAAACATTGTAATAATTGCTAAATACTTTCATTATTAAAACCCTTCTAACTAATCACTAAGTGCTCATATCTTGAATTGAGTCTGTGGCTTTTAGAAGCTGGAGGACTTTATATTGCGGAAGTAATATATGGTATACCTTTGGAAGATTCTTCTGGAAGGCTTGCTTTGACAATATCATTGGAGCTGCTACGGCCCAGTTATAGTACCTGGAAAATAGAGCAAAACATCAGTGTGAAGAAGCAATGGATTGATTCGGAGGAAACTAAAACAATGACACGATATTTCACAAGGGATGCATGATCAATTCTTGGCCAATAATTATTATGTATTATTCCGATGATTAAATTATAGTCGATAAATAGAGCCGATAATTGCTTCCGTTGGCTTAATCACAGGGCTTGACAAGCGCTGCACGCTGTTGTCGTGCCCATTTAATGTGTGTGTTACAGCCACACCGGAGCTCAACTGGCCATGCAGTTTTTTACCTGCTTTTCACTTTTGCAGAGCTGGGTTTACAATTATGAGTGATGGTTGATTTGTTGGATGGTCATAAACTACAAGTTATTAACTTATCGGTTACTTTATCGGTAATGGCCATGGCAGCTACTTCAGGTATAAATTGGTTATCGTTATCGGCTGAAAATATATATTTAATATGTTCTTATTTAATGGCTGCATCTTACTGTGAGTTGATGCAGATAACTAGGTTGGGATCCTCAATGATCCCTGGGTTTTTGAAGAAATCCTTGTAGGTCACAATATGCTCTTTAAACTTTTCTGTACAGATGGGCGACACAAGGAAGCAAAACACAACACAAAAAGTATTAAACCTCACACCAATCCCATATGAATCGCACACATAACCGTCATGTCTGCTACGCACCTTGGCTGATTCGGCTGGTGTCTCTCACGCAGCCACAGAGGGACATGCTGACGTCCATGGGATCTGTGGCGGAGTCTGACAGGTACTCGGTGCCGCTGTCCATGGCCCCGCTGCCCAGCGACTGGGGCGACTGGGTCCCCGAGTTGGACCCCTGGTCGGCCCCAGAGCGGGACATTGCCTCTGTGTCGCTGGGAGAAGAGACCGAATTTTTAAATGATTCAACTTTATTCATGACACAAAAATGTGGTTAATTTTTCTAAATGTCGGCCATACAACAGGATGCCTATAAGCAATTTTAGAGTGAGTCACACAGATTTTATTATTTGCCAAATTCTGAAATATTTAGATTTGTGACCCGTTACCCTTTTCATAAAGCAGTCCATTGGATAAAGGTTTTAGATAATATGCAAATATCTCAGGAGATCTTTTCGATCGTTAGTGACTTGAATCCTTCCGAAGCCCCTCATATTGTAGACTTTGCAAACCTAAATAAGTTACCTTTTGGGGAAGTAGAGTGCAGCTACTTCAGGCTCCAGCTTGGTCAGATCATCCAGGTAGATGCCCGTTGGTCCCAAGTGTTGACTGCGTTTACCTGTGGAGAAATCCAACAGGGATGCCAAAAATCACACATTGTCTTAAGCTAATTGTTAGTATGTTTGATTGTTATTCTAAATCATGGTACTATTGCCTTAAATACGCCGGTTGACGCATTACACTGGAACAGCATTTTACCTTTTTTCCTGTCCTGTTTCTCTGCTTTGGTGGAATCTTGAGGAATGTCTGCCGTTTGATTTGTCAGGAGGAGGCCTTCTGCTTCCCTGTCGGTCAATGTTGACCCACCCTCCTCATTTGCCTCTGTACAGTCGCCATTGCCGCCAGAAATAGTATTCATGGCACCCATTTCACTGGGCTCAACCATGGCGCTGTGCTGTTCTAAAATGTCTGTGCTACCCAATAATTCTACCCTACTGTTTTGGGCTGTGACAGATATAGACCTGCCAGTGGATGTGTTGATCATTTCGTCACTGGCTAGCGTGTCCGTGATGGCAGTACAGGCTTTTCTCTCTGTACAGGTCTGGCTTGCAGAGCCAATGCTATCAATCAGAGTGATCTCACGCTCCGCAATGGTTGTGGTTTCATCTTTGTTTTGGCCGTTTTCAGGCTGGGCAAATTCAGAAGGGTCAGTTGACTTAACCGGGGAGGTTCTTTGGTCCTCCTGCTCTGGATCGGACGGGCATCCCTCAGCTAATGTCTTCTCTGCCTCACAGCTGTCCGTCTGGGTTAGTGAGTTGTTACTGAGTTGTTCAACAGGCGTGTCCATGCTAACCGTGGCTAACGAGGCTGGAGTGTCATGCAGTCCATTAGGGGTTGAGTGGGTTATAAGAGGGGTTATCTCCAGTGTTGGCGTGGACGAATGTGAGGAAAAGAGATCCAGGTCTAGGGACATAGTCCTGGGTAGCGGCCTCACCACAGTCACACTGCCAGCCCGGCTACAGTGAATGGTGGTTTGGAAGTCGTAGTCGTCGAAGGAATCCTGCCTCTCGATTGTGCGGAATTGGGAGCGTTCTAAAGTGGAAATGCGCTGCGAATCCGCAGGGGACCTCTCTGACTGACAGACCTATGAGAGACCAGGGGGAAATGTAGTCATTACAAATGTGGTACTGTTCATTATCCCAATCAGATTTTCTGTTTCTGTTGACTGATGTTGTGGATGCCATACCTTGGGGAAACCACCCCAGTTCCACTGCATCTGAGGGCCAGAAGACTCTTGGGGTTTCACCAAAAGCTCAGAGTCACTCTTAGGAGAGGACGAGCGACTGTAAAACACACTGTTGGAGAGGAGTTGAGAGGAGAGGAGAGAAACAAAGACAGCAACAGAGAGAAGTAAAAAGACAAACTATATCAGGGAGAGAAGATGCTAAAAAAGCTGCTAATAAAATAAATGTCTTTTCTTTTTTTTTTTACATATGAAAAACTAGGAAAATTCAGAACCAAGAAAATAATTCTGTACCAGTTTTCCAACACAAAAATCATCAATCGTTCACGCTGAATCTAAATTCAAATTGTTGCAGTCAAAAGCATTTGCCTTCTGGTTCGCAAGTGTAACAGCAAGAAGTACAACATCGCAAACAGGAAAAACGTGCTCACTATTCAGTGGGGGAACACTCTCCTTCTGAGTGGGGGTGAACCTCTCGGGCCTGTGTGGATCCTGGCTCCTCGGATATTGAGAAATAGATGGACTTACTGGAAGACACATGAGACAAACATTCATTTGAAGTGATCGGTCAACATCACTGGCTTGAGTTTATTGTCAATCCATAATGAAAAAGCATACATAGCACATTTTATATATCCTTTAAATCACAGTACTGAGGTACTGGTACAGAGTTTGCTTCAATTAATGTCAATGTCTGATAGGTAAGTGGTGCTTATCCACACGTGAGGTTGTTCTTTAATGTTCAAATGTCTCAATGGTTCCGACTAGATTCTTCCAATGTTTTACGCATTCTAACAAACATGCATCTTCTTTTTTAGATGTGTCATATTAGCATATTTGTCTTTGTATAAAAGATACATTGGTCCATAACGAGTCAAAATGATATTGTTCCAGCCTTAATGACTGACCTGACTTGCAGTGAACTGACATACTGCTCCTTAGCAGGGCTCTCCTGCTCGTTATGCTCCCTCTCCCTCTCGTCCGAGGAGGAGGAGCCCTCCTCTCTCAGGTGGGAGCCGGAGCGAATGCGTTTCCGACGCCTCTTCTTCCTGCGGGTTGGCAGCGCCCCACCGCCAAAGGGGTCAACCTCGCCGTTCTCCTCCTCCCCTCCCTCGGGGAGTTCCATGGGGATCGGGGAGGTGCAAAGGTGAGCTGGCACTATGGACTGATACACAAGTGATGGGGGTAAATGTATTGACACAATTGTTTGGGGAAGTTTCTAAGTATAATTGGTAAAACAAACGTTTTAAGTATGGGGTCACTTTTGCATCAGCCTACCTCCATATCCTCATTTTCCTCCACGAAGAATGCTTCTCCATTGTCCCCTAGTTTCATGTGAAGGTTGACTGGCTCTCCATTGATCTCGATGTCAACCTGACCTCATCCAACAGCATCGAGAGATGACGTAGTTAGTGGAAGAAATCTGGGACTAATTTACTATTTACACATGTAGGACACACGTTCCTCCAAAAGACTTGCATTGAATTTAGAAACCGGTCATTAAGGAGCAGATAGGGGTTAGGTATCTTGCTCAAGGGTACTAGGTAGGCTGTAGACATTTGGGATCGAACAAAGTACCATGCAGCTGGAGGTTGAACACCCTAGTAGCCACTAAACTATACTACCTTCTGTGGACATACAATTGAATCCCAGTGAGCGAAGAGGCCAAGCAGAGAGAGAGACCTACCACTTTCTCCTTCGAGCGCAGCACGCCCAGTTTGCCGAAGCGCACATGAAAAGGGGAGCACTGGTACGACCCGTCAGGTTGGCGCACGACGATGACATCGATGCCCCCGGTCAGCGTGGCGGGGTTAAGGCCTCGGTAGAGCTCCTTCACCGTCACAAACACCGTCTCCGCCAGCTGGCCCACCAGGTTCATGGTCTGAGACTTGGGTTAACAACAGATGCATAACGGTTAGGTCAGGCCTAGTCTAATTCCTGCCCATTGCCAACATCATACTGGTCGGAATTCAATCTTAAATGTCTTCAGAAAAGCATCTTTTATATGATGCTACTGTCTTACCTAGAAGCAGAGACTATATTGATAAAAAGTATTTTCGTTTATTTCCTGGATCAGTATTTTAGAAGTCCTGGTCCAGTATTGTAGAAGTCTTGGTCCAGTATTTAAGAAGTTCTCCTGGTCAGTTTCCTGTTGATCAGGTCTGATTGCTCACTCTGATGTACTTATACAGTGACTCTAAACTAAGATAAGTCAGATGATAAACCTGACCTTTGGATTGGGGTCTTCTGAGAATGTGGACTAAAGGTATACTGTGTGAAACGAATGAGTCATGGGACTGCTGAAATATCGTCATTGCAAGATCAATGCGGCCTGTTAGTGTGCAATTTCCTTTGGCAGGTCTTAGTCATTTTATGCCACATAGGGCTGAAGGTTCACATTTTAGAAAAGATTAAATAGCGAACACATCACTAGCATAAATATACACAGCAATAGTTCCTATGCTAGACCTGTTGGGGAACAAAGAAAACAGAAATGTTTCAAATCTAAGTGGATATTATCAATACAGGTCATGCTTGTTTATTTTAATATGTCCAACAACTAGCATCCTGGAGTCAAGACTTTTCCTAGTGGTCGATGGTATCACACATTGGTGTAGTGTGCTTGATGACATCATCACCAAGACATGTTGGCACTTTGTGAAGCTTTTCACAAACTATGTGAATATTTATTTATAGACTTAAAATTGTGGACATCGATGTCCATTGTATACTGTAATTTGTATGTATTTTTAGGTATTTATTATGAAACTATTTTGTAGCCATCCCAATAGTTAAACCTTCACGATAGTGACGTCCTTGCGATTGAAAAGGTTGCACATTGTTTGTACACAATAGCGGAACAGTTATTAGTAACTATTAAACATATTATACACTGAGAATTGGAAGCAAGACCTAAAACAGCCCCACAACACAAAAGTCAAAACGAAAATCGAAACTATCAAATGTCTCACATCACCAGTGTGTCTTACCCAAAGCGAAGTGTGCAGGTGTCTCTGCCCAACCAGGCCTTGTCCCCTTGAGCCACTTTCGGCCATAAGATGTCTCAATAGCCTTCATCCCCCAGAATCCTTTGTGACACAGATTTGGTCTACCATACCCCCATCTTTATCTCTCCGCTGAGATACTAGTCTACATTTTGCTACAGGACATCACTGTTTTTTTTTTGGTAACTTTAAAATATCAGACTCCTGTGAGTTTGGCTAACTATTCTTTCCATTTGATTAGTGATCATTAATGTGGACAGAATAGTCCAGTCCATAACAAGTTGGTAGGCAATATATACAAATCAATGAGTCCAAGTATAATCACTATCACTTACATATTTAGATTATCTTTATCACTTATACTCCCCACCAACCTGCACTCCATTAACACACCAGTCCTCACATTACTAATTCACACTGCACATGACAGCCAGAGCAGCAGTTTCTGAAAGGGTCGGCCATTCTATTCACATCGGCTTGGAACAAACGCGCACCCGCATGAACACAGTGAATAGCTGATCCACAGACACATTCTGGGCTCGACCCCCAGTGCTCTGGGATGCAGGGTCTCTTCGGAAACTATAGGCAATCTCGATGGGTACATGCTCAGTCCTGTCACCATTAGGAAACTGACGCAAATAGACATTTGTAATGAGCCTACATCCGTGCCAATGCTGCCTGTGGGCAAACACAACAGTAGAAGGTAAGTAGCACACCCCTAACCCGTGACACCGCTTCATTTATTTATACATTTTATTTGAACGTGATTATTTACTCACTTCGGTATTCTGTTATGATGATGAATAACTATGATGATTGGCTAAGTTGACCATTGTTGTTTTTGTCAGTGGCAACAGTATGCAAGTGTGCAACATTATGGTGTAAGCATTTGAACGACTTTCATAATGCTCGGGTCACGTTGGGATGAAGCATTTGTATCCATTAAAAATCAGGCAGCAAGTTCCCATTTGGATTGTTTGGGGGGTTTGGCTCAAGTTAAACCGATTTGTTTCCATGACTTCAGACGATATTCCAGAAAAACAATGTTTGACTTCAAAGCAATAGGCCTTTTGTCTTTTGACAGCGAACTGTCTTGTTTTGGAAATACTGTATGGACAGCAAACCCAATCGGCCGCGGGACGAACATCGGTCGATTTGAAAACGAAGAAGAGTTCATGTGGAAAATACTTTAAGCCCGTTTTGAAAAAAAGAACACATTTGAAAACATTACTTTGAGTTCCCGTCTAAAGAACACCACGAAATGTTGTACACGGATACCAGATACAAGAAAATATAGGGTCTCACACTTGTTTATTTGTAGTGTAGGCTATCTGTTACTGATTTCAACAATAATTTATCTTTTAACTTTCTTACCTTTTATGCACCCTTTAAGATGTAGAGAAGATTAACCTGAATCCAGGACGCTTCCTTGTATGTGTGCGTTTACTGGGAGGACCAATAACCTACTTCCCAGGCGTTCTCGTCTCACGATGGAACGCCTCGAACGAGATACTCCAGATGAGCGTTATTTGCGATAGAGCGAGATGGCGGGACTTTCAGTTGCATGGCGGGGAGAGGCCAGAGAGAGGGAGGGACTTTTGATAGAGTCCGAAACATTTACGTTAAATGTTTCGGATATTGCTTTGTCAAATTCTTCTTCAAAACTACATATTGACCACTATTATTCCATGTCGTTGTTGCTTTTCTTTTCATCGTATTATTCTCGCTCCGTGGACTGTTAACTGGCGTAGACAGCTCGTAGGAATTAAGAGACCGGAAATCTCGTTACGGTAGACCGGTGTAACGCTACAATTCAGGATCCTCTCTCAACCTACATGATCATGAAAAACGGATTCCGTCAATCATTGGAAAAGCCAACCATCAGACAGAAAATGACAATATCCCGCCTCCTGTGTTTATTTTGCCATCAAAACGTGCTGTCATGCATAACACAACTTCAAATGTAAAACGTCACCGTGTACAGCTATAAGCACCCATCCGGTTAATGAAAATATATAATTGTACATTCTAACTTAAACGTTTTTGCATAATGTGCATAATAGTGCAAAAACGATGTCATTCCATTATTTGTTCTACATAACTACGTAACCGATAACACAGCTATTTACAACCACACGATGTACTGAAAAAGAAACAAATACATCCCTGACCATAGAAATACATATTGATAATTACTTTATCCTAGAACCGATTACCTAAGCATAATACAAACGGCAAGATTTATGCTATAAGCCTACTTTTCCAGCAGTAACCTACTTTCCCAGCAGTAGCCTACCATCAGAGCACAACACTTGGTATTGACCAGCAGAGAGCGCACATATGTAAGGCTCCGATACAAGAAGAGAATCGTATAAAGAGTGTTCTACACAGCATTCTTTAACCAGTTTGTTGAACCAAATGCAACAATAGCATTATACAAGTTTCTGACCTCTGTTATCACTGTCATATTGTATTTCATTTTTAATTAGCAGTGTTTGATGTGTCGGCTATAATTTCGTTTCTGTTTTCTTGCATTTTAATTTCGAACCTTTATGCATAAACCTATTGTCTTTGTCTATCTTTTGTCCATTATCTGTTACTATCTATAATTTATCATTAAAAATTATAATTGAAAACCCCAAAAATCTGAGTTTTTTTATCTTTATCTTGATCGTTTAAACAAAAAAATAAGGTTCATGCTAGTTAAATGTGTCTAATACCAATAACAAACTAACTGCAGCACAATAAATGCAGTGCTATATTGAGTAGATTAACGATTTACATAGAAAACAGCAACAACCACAAACATATGGATGACTGTTGGCACATAACAGGAAAAACCATGATGAGGTACCCTGAAAACATCATTCTCAAGGCAAACCTAAAACAGTTATTCTAGGGTAGGCCCTACCATGCTAAATGTTTGAAACAACACTAGGTAGACTCAATAGCACACAAGCATACATGAGTCCACCAGATACTTTAGATGCATGTTGGGGGAAAGAAAGAGTAACCCAAACAGATGTTCCAACCCTGACATGACAGAAACCATTCCCTGGTAGTCTGGGGTTCAGTCGTGGCCTGCCTATTTAAGGAGACCTGCAGGGCTTGGACTTAACAAACAATAGAGTCTATGGTTCGTAAAGCTCCACCATTCTCTTCACTCCCTGCAGTCTTTCCAGATACCCCTCCACCACAGGCAGCCTCGTTTTTTTTTTCATTCTAAATAAGGCAGCCGTATCGTAGTTCCTGTCATTTCAACCATGTTCCCAAACATCCTCTGCCGAGCTTGTTGCATTTGCAAGCTGGAGCTTGTGCATTCTTTTCCCATGTATGGAGAAATGGCCCGAACTGGGACGCCTCTGTTTGGGATGGCCTGGCCAAGCCATTGGCTGGTGCCGAAGGGGGAGGGGCAGACAAGGAGTGTGATGCTTTCAACAAACTTTTCAGGAGCTCTGCCTGCTTCCCTTACCACCACTGTGTCAGACTGAGACTGAAGGGGGTTGACAGACTCCAATAAATCATTTCCTGAAGTCAAGGTGAGACAGATCTCCACTTCTACCTCTTTGTTGTCTTTATATTGTGATTGTTTATGATTACTGTGACTACTATGATTACTGGTTGTAGTGGTTCAGTGGTTGTGGTTAACTGTCAGAATAGAGATGGTCCTGAAGGAGATGTAAAGTTACAGAGAACTACTGAGAGGAACAAAGTCTGAGAGGGTTGAGCTGATATATTTGATCATCTCTTGAGGAGGATGGAGGTCATCCTAAACCTGTGTTTGTGTGTCTGTGCATGTGTGTGTGTTAATTAAAAATTTAGAGTCATTATTATGGGGGATTTTACAAAAGAATTTCACTAGACCCCTTACCCATTTAGATTTCCCTCTCTCTATTTGTCTAGTTCACTGACTCAGACACATACAAGCCTACGTAGAGACAGGGACACACACAGAGCAGCTGTCGGGATACTCTTTTTATAGATGGTGAGAGGGCTCGCATGCAGCTTGACTTTGTTTGCATCTAGAATTCCTGACTGTTAGTCAAAACTCCCTGTTAGCACTAGTGACCTCTGGTCGTAGGTTAGGGTGGAGATTGACTGCTTGATGATATCACGGAGTGTTTCGTATGTGTGTCTTAACTGTGGGGCTGTGTCACCAAGGAGGATAGCAAGGGAATTGCACATCTCAATACAAGCCACAAGTATGGCACGCAAGTCAAACTATGATTGCATTACTGAGATCAAAAGGTTGTACATCAGCCGGTATTTAGATATGAATTTAAATATAAGTAAGAGAGTGATCCAATTGGTCCATGAGTTGGTATTTTTTCTTACACATTCATAGTCCAATCTGTGAAATAATAGAATAAATTTCAAAGTGAACATTTTCACAGAGTGTTACACATGCTGTACATGTTCAGGTAAACCTACTGATCTGATATCTAGTTGATATATTTACTAATCAACCCTTCTTAGCAGACTGCAATCTTCTCTCTCTGGAGAACAGCAACAGATAAGGGCAACATTCCCAAATTCCAATACCTTTACTGCACAGAATGTTTACTTTAGCCACTTCATCCAAAATACCACTTAAAAAACGAATTTGCTAGCATTCAACCAAGCCACAGCATGGTCAGCTTAATGGCTCATTAGTGGCTTTAACCAACAGGGTGGCCGAGAGAAAAGAAAATTAATTAAACATTCCACTGTTCCTGAAATCAGCGTAAAAGGTAGTTGAGTGCTTTCGCTGTGGTTCATAGCATCTAGGAAAATGGGCGGGAATTTGGCCAGCAGCTCAGAAACCTTTCAAATCCGTCTATCTTTTGATAGGAAAGGAGGAACAGGATGCAGTGAAATAATAAATAATCAAATGGACTTGAATAACATAGCTCTAGCGGGGACAATTTAACTTTTCAAGTGTACTATGTCATGACTCTGTCTAGAATAGCCTATTACTTCACATCTAAAGTAGTTTTGAAATAACTCACTTATTTGAAATAAGTCCCATTATACGTTAAAAGTGTAACCACCTATTCAGACGTAGGTAGTGTAATTCAATGTGATGTAATACTTTATATGTAAAGTAGTATATTATCAGCTGCTATCTTGTAATTTATGAAGTATTTTCTTACTTATCTAGCAGGATTGTATGTTCTGCGATAAGTAACTGGTTATGGCCTTTTGCAAGTACAATAGAACCACTGATACCCTCTTTTGCTACAGTACCAAGCATGTTGTATTAATGAGAATTTCATACAGCTAGCATACAACTGTCTACTTGGACAGGAACTGTTTTGTGTGACTGGACAATATAAAAATGGACTTTAAAACAGCCTTGATACCGTTTCCTGTGAGGTGTTAATCAAACAGACTATTCTGCAGTGAGTCAGACTGCATGTAGAGTAGGAAATGCAATGCACACCTTTCTGTTTCATTTCCCCTTAAATGAGCACACAGAGGATTACAATGTACATTTAATGATGTCATCTCACACCTTGGCTTTCTGAGGTCCGAGGTGTTTCTATGAGACTCATCTGGCACCTCACCTGCTCCTTTTCTAAACAAACCAGACGGCTGATACCGTGCATCAGACATGAAGACATCACTGAGCACGCCCACACACACGCACACACAGAGGCTGACAGACACAAACATGTCATCCTTGCATAAAAATAAATGGGACTGACAGGTTTAATTCTGCCTACCTCTGCTGCCATTTTCACAGTCTATTTAAGCAATACAACTGCTGAGGGGGAAAGCAATTGTGAGCGAACCTTGCTATCGCTCTATGATATAAAATATGAAACTGCGAAGGATTCTTTACGTGCCGTGCATAAGAGACCGTACCAACTTTGGTCCACAGGCACTCCTCCAGCCGCCAACATGTCCAGCAAGCGTACCAAGAGCAAGACCACCAAGAAACGCCCCCAGAGGGCCACCTCCAATGTGTTCGCCATGTTCGACCAGTCCCAGATCCAGGAGTTCAAGGAGGCCTTCAACATGATCGACCAGAACCGGGACGGCTTCATCGACAAGGAGGATCTCCACGACATGCTGGCCTCTCTTGGTATGTGTCCTTCTCCTCACTCAACGACCAATCCAATACCACTGACCTTGTTTGAGTTAGGAAGAAGGCGCTGGGATTAGGGTTATATAGCATTGTGCCGCTCACTTGTAACAAAAAAGCTAGTGGTAGAACCACCAGAACAGAACAATTTTGAGCAGGTATCTCATGCTGCTTCTCCTTCTCAGGTAAAAACCCGTCGGATGAGTACCTGGAGGGAATGATGAGCGAGGCTCCGGGACCCATCAACTTCACCATGTTCCTCACCATGTTTGGAGAGAGACTCAATGGCACAGACCCAGAGGACGTCATACGCAATGCCTTTGCATGCTTTGACGAGGAGGGATCTGGTGAGACCATAGAAACACCCAATACAGTTTAAATTGGTTTGTCATGGCACTAATGTAGCCAGCATGAAAGCTGTTGCAAAAAAAAAGTATGTAGACACACTTGGGATGGCATTACAATGGTCAAAAGCATAGCATGGTCCATTAAAGGATGAAAAAAATCCATTGGTTGATATTGACTTTGCAGCAGCTATTGGGATTTGGGTGGGGCATGATATGCATTGAGTCTAATGGGGGGACGGTAACTTTTTCAGGTGTGATCCATGAAGACCACCTCAGGGAGCTTCTGACGACAATGGGCGATCGCTTCACAGACGAGGATGTGGACGAGCTGTTCCGGGAAGCGCCCATCGACAAAAAGGGCAACTTTAACTACGCTGAGTTCACTCGCATACTGAAACACGGCGCCAAAGACAAAGATGACGAGTAGAGCAGTGAGACAATGAATGTAAACGTTCCACATCAATTTGATACAAAGAAAAAAATTGTGTTGAGTAAAATATGGAATCCAGGTTGTTCTAAAACACAACTAGACCCCTTTCAAATTTGCCAATGTCAATATTGGTCATGAGAAGTAAATCAGAGTATATCTGCGTCTCAACAGGTCTATAGCAGCTTCTTATGCATTCTTGCTCTTCACGTCACCTGGATAGGTCAATTGGTTATCGAAAAAGGTTTTGGCCACATTGCTTTAACTACTAGCAATACAGGGGAAGCTTCATTTTTTTTTTTTTACTCTTGATCTGTCCAAATGTATATGTGGGCTGATTACCCATAAGCCATTACTCCACAGGGAAAGCTGGTGTAACTTAAGAACAGAATATGCATGTTTTTGCAAAGTTTGAAGGATGATGATTAGAGATGTTACACTCGAGTGTCATTTCACAATTGTATGGTTACTCATCTAAAGCATCATTCCCCCATATTGTGTTTTGCTGAGAGGGCAAGTATGTCTACATTAAGAAGGGATTCAGCCGTGAACAGTAGGAGGTCAAGATGCATTTGACAATTTAAACGCATCAGTACTGGGCCTTTGCCAGATATTTTATTTTATCAAAATGTTTTATCAAAAATGTCAGATGTTTTATGATGTCAATCATGTTATAAATTCAGTGCCAATTTGTGCTTTTCTATGGAAATAATGTCTCCCCCCC
>OOFG01085456.1:0-19883 GCA_900323295.1 Molva molva
TCAGAGACAAGCAAATTGTTTCCGACATAGGATGCCAGTGTGGAATCTGTTCGACTCGTTTCTGTGTATGTTCATTTCGTTCATTACTGTCAAAGCTGCTTTCTTCAATCAGGACTTCAACCACGTCCAGAACAGCACAGCCTCGCTCGACGCCGCTAATCTGAAATGGCAACAAAATGCACCCTCAGTTTTTGAAAATTATGGAATATGTTGCGATTTTGTGTCATGCTTAACAGGTGACTTTGAAAAGAAAAGAGAAAAAAACAAACAAAAAAAACATAAAATCGACATTTAATAACAATTGTGTTTGTATGGTGTGTTTTATTAATCTTTGCCACTTTCTATCACTTCTACTACCACTTAACGTATAGTTTTATGCACCTTATCAATAGACTGTGTCAGTGGGAAATAACTACATAACTGCATACATGGAGAAAAACACATGACAGAACTCTCGATGCGTCATAAACTAGGCTTATGTGTTTTTCTAGTTGTATGTAATAAAGCCAATATCATGGCTATAGAAAAACCGAATTATAATTAGCCTATGTAAAATGTTAACTTTAACAATACTAGAATACCGATTCAAGATACACATTTGTGTATCTAATCCTACACTGTAATCGTTTAGAGCAGTAGAACATCTTTCTTGAGAGTGGGTTTGTGATGCATCGTGTGCTATCGTTATGCCTGATAACTGGGCAAATTTTTGGTCAGATCAGAATACATTACCTTGATTAAAACAAGTTATATACATTATATTATTCCGAATAAATGAGAAAATAACAATTTATCTGGGCGGGGTAAATAACTCGCCGTAGGTATGGCTCTCGTAAAGTTAATCTTAGTTTATACATTCACACGGTTTAAATTATTTATGTGAAGGATATGAACAGGATACAAATACTACAAGAGAACACGGGCAGTAGAAAACGAACCGGTTCTACTTTAGGGCGCGTCATCAGATTCAACCAATGGTAAAGCTTCGCGCGGAATTTTAAATGCTTTTCAAATAACTAAGCCCTTCCTTTCAATGTATTGCTCCGCTCAGATTGAAAACAAAATAGGACCTCGTGTAAATACCATCGTTATATGTAGTTTACGGTTTATTTTCAAAACATGAACATAAGAATATAAAAAATACACATTGGCAACGTATTATCATTGATGAATTCGGTTGTAATCGTTTTGAATGATTTCTGAGTTTGTTGGGTAGCGGATGGATACACTCATGGAGCGCCTCACCACCGTGTACAGAGAGAAGTGAAGCAGAGAGGAACAATATTAGCGTAGTTAGCCCGCCGTCGGATAAACTGCATTAGATCAGGTTTAGTTAAATTAAAAGTTACACCAAAAATCTGATGTACTTGTAGTCTTACATCGGGTTATTTTAAGCGTATAGGGCTCGAATCGATTTACATGGATTACGTGGATTAAGAGGTTTGTCAGGTAAATATTAACATTAGAACGCCAAATGGCAATAACGGCCACGATGATTTGATTCAAGATTCGTAATGCGATTTATGCGCGATATACTATTATCTTTAACCATATCATATTTTAAAAAGCACTCTGCAATACGAACCACGTGTGTTAAATGTCTTTGCTCTTTTGGTGTTGGCACTGAAAATGCACGTGGACACTTTATGATAGACACGTTTAAGTAGCCTCAAATTTTTGGTCAATTTTTGTCTAACGTTAACAATACAGTGTCACCAGTGTAAAATTAAGTTGCCACTATTACTGCAGCAAAGCGTTTAGATAAGTGTTTAAACGAAAAAGATAAGGTGTTAAGACAAGTTTTCCCGCGGATGCTTCCTTTTTTATTTAATTTGTAAGGGCTTGTACATTGCATGTCACCTCGCGATGACCGCCTCCATTTTGCAAGCAAATAGCATAGGAATGATGGTTATGTTCGTAGTAATGGTTCTTGGGTCATTGTTTAGTCTTAATCGTGAAATATTTTTTTATTTTGGGGGACATTGTGTTGTTTGAAACTGCAACAGCATTTCTCATGTGCTCACGTTTTCATTAGCCTAGGTTGGGTTATGTTCACGTTTATTTAGGATTTTACAGTAAAGTTACTGCAACTCTTGAGTCGGTTCAATATGGCCAACATCACCAACCTTAAATCCCATGGTGCATTCAAGTCCTTGTTATACAAAGTATAACAAGCTTTGAAATGCTTTCTTTGCCTGCTCAGACAAAATACACAATTATAATACGTTTGAGAGTGAAGAGGTGGAACAAAAGTACGTTTATATATAAAAACCGGTGACCGTGTGCAGTACGTTACTCCAGAGTTTACTGTGGACTTGTGAGCATGCTGGGAGCACATAGTCCTTTAGGCATGGCCCTCATTCAGAAATCGTATGGCACTGGGACAGAAGCTCCACCTGAGCATGTCTGTAGTTCCCCTACCAATACTTAATCTCTTCTGATGTACAAGTCCTTTCTTGAAGTCTTCGTATAATGCATTCTGTTTCATAATACGTCCTTTTTCCGAGAAGGTACAGTGCTTTTCTTTGGAGCATAACCGATCAATTCCTTCTCTGTACTTTTAGGTAACTCAAAATGCCATACGGAAAGATTGTCGTGATAAAGAGGGGAGGAGGAGATGGAACTGAATTTCCTCTAACCGCAACATGTCTATTTGGAAGGTATTGTCTCTTTTGTTGGTGAATTTGCCAGTCGATTTGTGCACTAAGCTATCTTTAATCAAATTCTAATAATTCAAGTTGAGTGCATGTTTATAGAATGCACTTCGCCATTTCTCTATTTTTTGGCAAATGTAATTGTATTGCACTGCACATGTAAAGGCCACTTGACAGATGTCTACTTTACCCACACATTTTAAACTACTGGAGGCGGGTTCACTGTTGCTGACGTCACTGTCGCTAGGTTATATGTATGTACAGTCTTTACTCCTGTATCGAAAGTGGCGGTGGCTGGTCTGTAGCCACGATCATTGATTGTACAGCTACATAACACTTGGAGCCTTTCCCGTGTTTGGAGGATTAATAATTCCTACCAGACCCTGTTGCTCCCAAACATATTTATAGAAAAAATATAATAAAAGCCATCCAAGTATATTATACATTGGACCCATTTTGGTGTCCAGCATGTCTTGGAAGACATGTGTATTTCTAAGACACTTCTCACGTGTTTTCTATGTTTGTTTTATTACAGGAAGCCAGACTGTGATATTCGTATACAGCTTCCTCATGTTTCAAAAGAACACTGTCGGGTTGAACTGAATGAAAATAAAGAGGTAACACTTTTTGTTTTGGTTGTGTGGGGAGTGAGCCATTTCCACATTGTTGCATATAACATACATTCAACAAGATTGAAAACCGAACCGTTCAGGTTTTTGTATTGATGTAATGAACGTGATCTCTGCTCCAGGTCATCCTTACTAACATGAGTTCAGTGAACCCGACACGTGTGAATGGGGAAGAGCTGCAGCAGGCGGAACGTCTGAAGCATGGCGATGTAATCACAATTATTGACCGTTCTTTCAGGTAGGTCTCTATAAACACTAGTAAAAAGTTATCGCTGAGGATGTTGCCGTTATCCATACGTTTCCATTTTAAAATCACTCTTCTGGGCTGTCCCTTATGTTAGGTTTGAGTATCCTCCACAACCGACGCCAAAGAAATCTTCGGTCTCAGGCAAAGCTGATACTCAGGTACAGAATAGATACACTTATCACATGTTCACTGATTACTTTTTATTTAGTTATTTGTGTTTTTGTGAAGGGAAAAAAATGCCTTTTTTGTGGTAAATTTCGATTACCTGTTACCTAGGTTCTGCACGAGCAGTTGAGAACCCCAGGAGAGAACAGGACGTCCGAGATCTCCACAGGTACATGATCCTGACCAAAACAAGCGTATATAAAATGCACATTTATTGTATGGCGTGTCTGGTAACGGATGCATTTCAAAATCTAAATGGAGAAACTCACCAAATAGAATACCACCGTTCTCCGTTCGAATACCATTGCGTTTCGACAAATGCCTAACGACCTTTGCATCATTTTAGGCCCCCGTCTGAAAGATGGAGCAAACAATGACAACATCCAGCGATCCCTGGAGAAGACCATGGAGGTGGAATCCAAGGAGGACGGGAGCTTGCAGCACAGCAAGACCGACACCGAGTTCAACGAGCTGTACCAGATGATCAAGCATTCTCTGAAAACGCCACGCAAACCGGTCGGACATCAGCCCCAGACGCCTGTAACCAAGACCGCCACACCCAGGCCCCAGCCCGGGCTGATCACTAAAGTGGTTGTGCAGGCTGCTGCCGCTGCCAACGCGGCGAGCACCCCCAGTAAAGATGAGATCAAGAGCCAAGTGGTTGCGCCTGCAAAGTCCCCAAAGAAGTGCAGGAAGTCCCTTGACGCAGCCGCCACACCCGTAGCGGCTGAGAAGGCCTCCAAGCAGCAGACTCCCAAAACCTCCCTACCCACTCAGGAAACGCCCCAAAAAATTGGGCTGTCTCTGCCAGCCCAAACCCCCAGCACCATGAAGGCGAGCGCAACACCCAAGGAAGAGACCCCACAGGAGGTCATTGCAAGCAAGGCGGTGGTGCAGCAAGTCGCCGTTGAGAAGCCCACGACGCCCACAAGGAGGAAGAGTAAGACGGCCACTCCAGTGAAGCCCACCGCTGAAGAGCAACTGGATCCAACCGAAGCAGCTTGTGCCACACCCACTGCTGTCCCAGTGAAGCCCTCTCCAAGGGTGTCACCTCGCAGTGTTGAGAGGAAGCTCAAGGCCCACAGTGTAAAGAAGGAGCTGGAAGCAAAGGCTGCGGAAATTGGTAAATATACGATACAAATGCTATGCTTTTCTAGCCTGTTGCCTAATAGTTTAACACGTGTATTTTCCTCATCGTCCCATGTTGGAGAAGTATTTGAATATGTTGTTGTTGACATAGACTTATTTTTTTTTTGTCCACCTTGCAGAGAAAATTGCGTCAAACAAAAGGGAAACCGAAGCTGTGGCCAGCCCAAGGACGATGAGGAAGTGCGTGTCATTCGGAGGCCATTTGAGCCCAGAGCTGTTTGACAAACGCCTGCCCCCGAGCTCTCCTCTGCAGAAGGGGGCCACCCCGCGACGCAGCCTCAGCGTGGCTAGACCCAAACAGTCGCTCCTGAGACGGGCGTCCGCTATTGGCTTGATCAAGGTAAAGCAAGGATGAAAACAAGGCGTAAACAAAATGTATTTTTTTGCTTTGTTCATATGACTTATTCAATTTCATTTCCACAGGAGTTTGACGGAGCGAAAAGCCCGAAGGCTAAATCTCCAGCGAATAAGTCTCCAAAGGCAAAGACTCCCTCGCCTGCCAAGAAGTCGCCCAAGGTCAAGACGGCGTCTCCCAAAAACCCTTCATCAGCCAAGAAGGCACCAAAGGCCAAGTCCGACACGCCATTGAACGACCAGACTCCCGCCGTCAACGGGCGCTTCTCCGTTTCGCGCATCAGCACGCCGTCGCCCGTCGCTGAACAGGAGACCGTCACTTCGAAAGTGCCCCTGGGGAGGAAGAGCATCTCTCGGAAGACGCCCAGGAGCGGGCTGAAGAACGCGGCGGAGGTCCTGCGCAGGAGAAGTGGCGTTTCAAGGGCATCTCTGAAGGGTACGTCTCTAATATGATGTCCGTACTTGCAATCCAATAATGTTCATTTTTTTGTAAACCTGTCATATGTGATTGTACAAACACAGAAATACTCATTCATAATTAATGACAATAAAAAGATAACAATGGAGGATATGTACACTTAAAAAAACAAGCCTCTTGGCGTTTGGTCAGCTTTACTAAAATATTAGTTGCTAATAAAGAACTCAATGGTTATAATAATCAGTTTTTCATTGAGGACATGCTTCATTCTTTGTCTTTTCATTTTCCTTAAATTAATTTTGTTTGATTAAATGTGTATGAATTGAGATGCAGCGTATCATATTTAACTCTGCCTACTCCTCAGTTGTGAATTCCTGGGTGGACATTGTGAAGTTTGGCCAGGCCAAGCCGGTGGTCGCCCCATCCAAGAGCCTGGCTGTCACACAGAAGGTTAAGAAGGCTGTGGTGGCTCAACCCAAGGTAAGGACACTCAAGCATTCATGTTGGCTTATTCTGCTCCTGTAAATATGTTATAAAAGCCCTAAATATTTAAATCCAGCAAGACAAATTGCGTATTAAACACACAACATTATAAGCTAGACAATGTCATACATGCTACAATGACTTCTATCACCAGCAGTTTAGCTTTTATTTTTTATTTTATTATTGCATACACACATACCGTATACCCTGGTGAAGTGTCTGGAAGGTAGGGAAAAGTAGATGCCGCCCAAGCCTTAATGTTGCGTCCAACCGATCTGACACTTGATTGTGATCTACCTGGCAAGATATATAATCGGATCTCTTGTTTGGGCAATAAAATACTTTTTTAATACTTCTGGACAAAATGCCATTGAATACTAAAGTAGATATCTTTTTCTTTTAGATTTTTTTGAGTAAGCACCAGATAAATATAAACTATTAGACTATTGGCTTGATTTATTTTAGTCATTTTGGGTGTAGTTTTAAATAAGGGTTTCTACCGGATATTCTAATTCATAATCATTCTCTAAATGCAAGCCGTTTATTTTATCTAGACGGCAATATGGATTAGCCTTTTTATATAACTATATGGAAATTGCTTAACATTTGCTAAGTGTGTCACAGCATAAAAGTAATTGCCTGAAGCTAATCTGTTATCATTCCTCTTTCAGACCCCTGCTAGGAAGTGCCTTAAGGGCCATGTTACCACTGGCCATGCGGATTCACCTGTCACCATTGTTGTCGGCAAAGCCTTCAATCAAAGGGCCGTTCAACATGCAGGGGCTGCTCCCAAGCTGGTCCACAACATCGCTCTTTTGAAGAAGAACATGAAAATGGATGAAGACTTGACCGGTAAGACATTGTGTCCTATGTTCTGGTATTATGGTACTGCGGTTTTGTTAACTAGCCACTGTTCTCTGGATGACTTTTCGCTCAACTTATGTTTGTTTTGATTTCAGGAATCGCTGAGATCTTCAGCACCCCAGTTAACGCAAGGAAGAGAAAATCTGGCCTGTTTGTGAAGACCTCTACCGAGACTCCCTCCAGAGCGCTCTCTACATCCGTGGTTGAAATGTCCGTCATGAACACACCAGAAGAGACCGGTAAAGACTTGCACTACACCGAAAATACGCGGTCGACTTGCAATCAATGGTGCTCATCCTTAACATGTTGTCTATTAACAACACATTTTTACAGGTGAAATGGTCGTTTCTCCAATTGGCATCAGCTCTGCAACAATGCGCAGCACATTCAACCGTGAGGCGGTCCAGCGTCTCCTGCAGAGCGAGGAGGGCCCCAGCTTCAACGGCGAGGCCCCGGCTCTGGATGACCCGGCTCAGGCCCCCTGCCAAGAGCTCAATACCAAGGAGGCCCCTCCCAAGCAGAAGCCCGCCCAGAGGATCGTGAGGACCCCCAAACAGAAAGCCGAGCCCATCGAGGATCTCCGAGGAAAGCTCCTGAAAACACCCAAGCAGAAACCCCAGCAGCCCGACTGTCTCACTGGAGTGAAGAGGATCATGAAGACTCCCAGAGTGCAGAAGGTCTCTGGCGAGATGAATCTAGATGGAGTCAAGCAGCTCCTGGAGACCCCTAAACAGAGGGAGGAACCGGTCAGTGTAGTTCCAGAGGTGGTGGTTGAGGAAACTCGGGCAACCCCTGAGGAAACCATCGCTCCTGTTGGAGAGATGGTGGTTGAGGAAACCATCGCTCCTGTTGAAGAGGTGGAGGTTGAGGAAAATCTGGCAACCCCTGTGGAAACCATCGCTCCCGTTGATGAGATGGTGGTTGAGGAAACCATCACTCCCGTTAAAGAGATGGTGGTTGAGGAAACTCTGGCAACCCCCGAGGAAACCATCGCTCCCGTTGGAGAGATGGTGGTTGAGGAAACCATTGTACCTGTTGAAGAGGTGGAGGTTGAAGAAAATCTGGCAACCTCTGTGGAAACCGTCGCTCCCGTTGATGAGGTGGTGGTTGAGGAAACTCTGGCAACCCCTGAAGAAACCAACACCCCCGTTGTAGAGGTGGTGGTTGAGGAAACTCTGGCAACCCCTGAGGAAAACACTGCTCCCATCGAAGAGGTAATGGTTGAAGAAACTCTGGCAACCCCTGAGGAAAGCACTGGTCCCATCAAAGAGGTGATGGTTGAACATACTCCCGTTGAAGCTGTGGTTGTTGATGAAACAGTTGCTGATAAACCGACTGAGAACACTGAGGTAATGGAATACTTATTATGATGGAAAACATACTCTCACAAGTCTGAGAATGTGTACATAATTTACCATCTTATTTTTTCTTACCTTCTGTACTTGATGCTAATCAGACTGGGTCTAAATTATCATTGACAGGATCAACATGGAGAACCTGCAGTTATTGAATCTGACATGGCAACAGGTTTGTTTTTCTTGGTGTTAAAGTTTTGAACCTACTAAAATGTGAAATGTGATAGAATATTTTCTATTTGGCTTGGGAGACAAAAAGGAGAAGTCAGCTTTAACTTTTAACGATTTATGTTTTCCAACAGCATCACAAGTCTTGTGTGAGGAACCACAAGAGGACCGACCTTGTGCTCAGAGTGAAGATGGACCTGCAGATATCATTGAGGAAGTCTCCCAGGCAGACATGGCCACTGGTAGGTTGTCTTGGAGAATGTTTCCTGATTGAAGATACATTTCGGAATTTACCTCTTGGTGACTTAAGCATACTGTCCTGAAAGTTAATGTTACCAACTATCAGGTTTACTTGCACTCTGCTAATCTTTTGAAAGTTATTATGTTTAAAAACACAACTAGCAGATTGGCACCCCCAATTTATTAACGTGTTGGGAAAGTACGAAGCAAATTGTGGACTATTCATTTTGTGCGGCTTAGAATTACAGATGGAATAAATCGAGGAATGCAATGTGCCCACGCACCCCAATACTTTATTTGCAGCAAACGCGCCACAAAGGAGAATACACTGTGTGACACAACAGAGCTACTAGAAGTGGCATAATATAACCATTTAAAGCAAAAAAAATAACCAATTTGTTTGCAGAATTGGTTATTTGCTTTTCATAGAAATATTTGTTTCTTTTCCTCTTCTTCCAATAATAGAACTTATCTCTTCTGACGCACCAGCAGAGGAACCGGAACACACAGTTGCCATGGAAACCACCCCCCAGGAAGTTACCGGGCAGAGTCTCCCAGAGACCCAGCCCGACGAGATGGAGACTGATATCCCGGCCGTGCAGGACAGCGCCCTCCCTGCCCCAGCGGCTTTGAGCAAATCTGCCCGAGGGAAGAAGGCGAAAATGACCAAACACGTTACCGACGAGGAGCCCACACTGGAGGAACCAACCTCGCCCGTCAGGGGAAGACAAGGAAGGCCAACGCAGAAAACCCCGGCGCCACCTCAGGCTGAAGAACAGACCCCAGCGAGGAGCCGGCGCGGGAGGCTGGTGGTGAGCAAGAACGTTGAAGAACCGGTCGTCACAAGCCTCGCTGAGGAGGCTCCAGAGAAAACCTCTCTGAAGCCCAGAAGAGGGAGAAACGCCAAGCCGGCACCTGCTGTTGATGCCGTGCCAGAGATCACCACCACTGAAGAAACCAGCGATCAGGCTCCTCCAACAGATGCCGTCAAATCAGACACCACTGCCATCCCACCTTCTGTCAAGACTCAGACCAGGAAGGGAAGGAACCCCAAGCAGGTGGCTGAACAGCCGACAGCCGTGCCCCAGCCTGAAGAAGAACCAGTTCCTGCTGTCAAAGTGGAGAAGCCAAGAAGAGGCAGGAAGGCTCCCCAGCAGGAGCCTCAGGTGGAAATGGTTCAGGAGGAGGGCAGTGAGGTGGTTGCTGCCAAAGCCCCTCCCACAGGCGCTCAGCCCGAAGAACCGGCTCCCGTCACGGTGAAACCCAGACGAGGAAGGAAGGCCATCCAAGAGGCTGTTCCAGAACCCGAGGCGGTCGTCGTTGAACAGGTCGGTACCGAAGAACCGACCCAGGCCCCGGTCCGAGCCAAGAGGGGCAGGCCATCCAAGGCCAAACCAGAAGAGGAGAAAGTGGAGGCGGAGGTAGACATCCCGGTTGTTCCAGAAGCTGTGGTGAAGCAGGCGACTGAGAAATCAAGGAGAACCAAGAAGACCAAGCAAGAGTCTGTTGAGGAGGCAGCCTCCGAAGAGCTCAAAGTGGTGGAGAGTTCGGTCCCTGAGAAGGTGAGGGCTCCCGTTGCACCATCTAAAGCCAGGGGAAGAAAGGTCAAGCAAGAAGAGGTGGAGGAGCCCCCTGTGGAGTTGGCTGGTTCTGCCGAGGTGGTCGAAGAACCCACCGCAGCCCCGGCTGAAAAACCCAGAAGAGGAAGGCGTCCAACAAAAGCTGAGGAACCTGAGATGGTGGTCCCTCCTACCGAGGCCGTGGAAAAGGCCGCAGAGAAGCCGAAGCGAGGAGGAAGAAGGACGAAGGCCGAACAGGTTGTTGTTGAGGAGAATGTCACCGAGCTTCCAGAGGAGAAGGTTGAACCCGAGCAGGCAGAGGTTCAAGAGGAGATTACCGAGTCGACCAGCACCTCTGTTGTGGAACAGCCAGAGAAGGTCGTTAAATCGACGAGGGGAAAGAGGGCTGCTGTGACGGTTCCACCCGTGGCGCCAGTCAAGAGGGTGCGTCGTGGCACCAAGGAGCCCCTCCACGAGACTGCCGTCGTAGAACAGATCGTTGCCGTCTCACGGCCCGGTGCTCGCGGAAGGGCAGGCAAACGGAGCACAGTTGAAACGGCTGATGTTCCAGTGGAAGTGCCGGCAGAGCCTGCCACCAAGGGCAGGGAAGAGGAGGAAGAAACGGTTCAGCCCAAAAAGGGAAGAGTCTCAAAAAAGACCAGGTCTACGCCCAAAGACCAGGAATCCTTGACAACCGTGGAGGATGAAAAGACGTCAAAGTCGGTAAACTGGAAAGGCGACGTGACTGTTACTCGTGAGATTCAAACCTCAACGCCTGTGTTGAAGGCCACTCGTGGCAGGAAAGCCGCTGTCTCCACAGCTTCCAAGAAGGCGGCCCCCGTGATCGCGGCCAAAAGAAATGTGTCCAGGGGCCAGAGCAAAGCTGAAGAGGAGGATCTCTCAGAAGTCTCACAGCCTGTGAAGCGGACCAGGAGAGGCACCAAGGTTTTATAGGCAGCTCCACCAGTTTTCTACCTTTTCTATTTTTATCATAACAGTGCACTGGTAATTTGCAGAATGTGCATTGTCTTAATTTGTTATTTTTGTCATTGATGTATATTGCTTTTTGATTTTATATAATGGTTCTTATTTTGTTTGTTGATTTTGAGACAAATTTTTAAGAAAATTAAATAAATTTTCAAAGTTTGTCTTGTCTATTATTTCTGAGTCAAACAATGCTGTCAATTACTATAAGTACTTATTAAAAGCTCACCTTTTTTTGGGAGAGGGGAACATAGGGCAAAACCTCTGGAAAATACAATTACAAATTGGATAATCTTAGCATTGCTTCCTTAAATTATAGACAAAGACTAGCCTTTGTCTATGCTTTTTGTTAAAAGCAACAAAAAATATATATCGTTATTCCATACATATAAACGTTACACTCAAATACTTTAACTATGTACAATTGTTTAGAATACTATTGATAGTTAAGCGAAATAAATAAGGCGGAACCAATATTGGGAAAATGCGTAGTTCGGACCCATTTGGTGGTGGGATCGAAAGCAACGCAAGCCATTCGGTGGAGGGAGATTTGAGAACGAAGACGAAACAAAAATTCAGGGAAAGTATTCATGAGACAAGACCCTTAGACTTTGTAAAAATACCAAATTAAACCGCTCTTATGGAATTGGAAGTCGACATAATAACGACGCCAAAAGGGTTTCATTGCAACCTGTGCAACACCGATGTGCCAAACAGTAAGTAGCTAACGTTAACAAACTACGCCACATGGGATCCGTTTGTGTCTGACTTTTAGTAATGATTGAGAAATGTTTTCCGATAATTATAATATTCAGTGTTTTTCCTCTTCTGTTAGATTTTTGTCTCACACTAAATCAGACTAGTATGTTTGCTGGGTCCGAGATCATACATATTGTAACATAATTTCTACATTATCTTTTAAAGAACCTAGTTTGGATGAACATGTAAAAGGGCGAAAGCACAAGACGTTGACTGACGTGCGCGCCACCCGCAAGGCGCAGGAAGAACGCAGCGTTTTCGTCAGCGGCTTTGAGAAAGACACTTCTCAGACCCAACTTACAGAATATTTCCAGCGCTTCGGAGATGTCGCAAATGTCATCATTGACAAAGACAAGGTTGGGGTGCTTAACTGGAACTGTAGCCAGTATAATTATAATAATCCTGCAAAACCACTGTTTTAGATGGATTTAGTTTAGGAACGACTATAATATAACTTTATTATAACTAATGAACTAATTCTGCTGTTCCAGGGCGTATACGCTATCGTGCAGTTCAGTGAGATTGAGGGCCAGCTGACGGCCCTGTCCCAGCTGGTACACGAAATAAACGGCCAGAGGCTGCGGGTGAAGCCACGGGAGAAGAAGGGCTTTAAGCTCATCAACAAGAAGAAGACAGACTTCAAAAACCTCCAAGAGGTTCTGGAGCGGCTTAGACCGGTGTTGGTTCAGGCCGAGACTGTAAGCATCCATCCTGCAGAACTGTGTTCGTTGGCATCTGTTTTTTCAAAGTGTATAGGTACACAAACAAAAAAGAGAAACGGAAACTTCCATAATATTATTTGTATTTTATATTGCGATTTTTACTACTAGATCCGATATCAAATGCGTAAGTGATATCAATGGGTTGTCGTTTATTACATTTAATCTACAGTAATGTAATGATCATCTTGTTGTTACCTCACTTATTAAAATAGTATGAAGGTTTCTTGCATTTTGTATGTAAAATATATTCTATATAGCAGCATAGATAGGTGATACTACCTTACTCATCAGCTATGGAAGTAACCAAATAATTGAACAAATAGTAGTACACTTAATTATTATTACTGTTGGGACTCAACAGTGACTGTTAGGAGTACAAATATTGACAGAAGATGCAGTACAGATATGGTCAGCTGTATATTGAGAGCATGTGGTGTGTTAACCCAGGTCAATGAGCAGATGCAGTGTGTGGTGGAGCGCATTCAGTTATCGGAGAACAAGAGGAAGGCCAGAGAGCTGCTGGTCCAGCTGATCCAGGAGGTCTTCACAGAATTCTTCCCTGGTAAACCTTTATTTTGTACATCTTGGAAGATGTTTGTGAATCCCAGCTCTAAAAGGGCTCTGCTTTGTGTCAGGGTGTTTAAGTAGGTTTCCCCCTTTTGATCTAATCGTACAATGTGCGCCACGCCCCATATAACTACATTAGTTCGCTATTCTTAGAACTTGCCGGCAGTAAAAAACTACAACAATTCTTGATCTTCTTTCCATTTTGGGGACGTGCATTAACCTGCACGTTGCTCTTTTAATGAATAAACACGTTTTTTCCTGGTGTTTTACAGACAGCCAGATCCTGCCGTTCGGCTCTTCTGTGAACACGTTTGGGATCCACTCCTGTGACCTGGACCTGTTCCTAGACCTGGAGAACACCAAGACCTTCCAAGCCCGCGCCAGGTCCTCCACAGAACCGGTACACTGGGAAGAATCTTTGGCTCACTCAAGAGTGTCATTCAGTTGATAAACCCAACTTCAATCTCAGTGTCTGTCACTTTATCCGTCTGTCTCTCTCCGTCCATGTCTCTGTCTCCCTCTCAGGTAGCAGAGGCCTCATCGGACGACGGCCGCTCGGAGGACTCCATCCTGTCGGACATCGACCTGTCCACGGCTTCTCCCGCCGAGCTCCTGGAGCTGGTGGCGGCCATCTTGAAGAAGTGTGTGCCCGGCGTGCACAAGGTGCAGGTGGTGGCCAGCGCCCGGCTCCCCGTGGTGAAGTTCCACTACCACCAGCTGGACCTCCAGGGGGACATCAGCATCAACAACAGGTCCGCTGATGACGTCGTATTTTACAGCCCTGGACTTCTTTGACCACAACTAATACGATGTCATTATTAGCCATTCTGCTGTCCTGCACTAAACCAAATCTAAAATGTACTCACTCCTTCTGTAAATGAATAGTTTTACTCTAGTAAAAGTCACAGCTTTTTATGTAGAAAACACTGCTGATAAATCGTTTTTTTTTTTTTTAAATATATATTCTCTCTCCCTCCCAGGCTGGCGGTGAGGAACACTCGCTTCCTGCAGCTGTGCTCTGGGTTGGACGCCCGGCTGAGGCCCCTGGTCTACACCATTCGCTACTGGGCCAGGCAGAAACAGCTGGCTGGTAGGACACCCTTTATCTCTACTGGAGAATAACAACACATGTGTCCTTGGTCCTATTACTGCCTTCCCTCATGGTTATTAAAGTGGTGGACAAAACTGAATATCTGAGATCACCATTATCACAGAAAACAATAGCAATATTTCAAATGTCATTTTACCAAGGTATAATGTAACAAGTTTCTTCCTTTTGAGGTAGTTTTAACTAGGCATTACACAGCTCTAGTGTCACTTGCGGTGTTTGCTCAACAGGTGGCAGTAGAAGCACATGCATTTTTTTTTTGTCTTTGCTAGGTTAAATTCATTATCCAGGGACCTTATACCCGAATTAGAGACACTGAAATATATTTATTTGAAAAGGATCAAATTAAAACTTTATTAACTGAACATTTGTATGTCAATGCTAAGTTCTGTGCAGTTTATTTGCTCTGACTTGTGACTCTTATTTTGACGGGACAGGAAACGTAGGCGGTGCTGGCCCGCTGCTCAACAACTACGCCCTGACGCTGCTGGTGATCTTCTTCCTGCAGAACAGTGATCCTCCGGTCCTGCCCACAGTGGACCAGCTCAAAGACATGGCCTGTAAGCCCCACAGCATCACCCTCATCTGGTCATTTCTTCGATTCATGAGCGCACTCTAGAAGAGCTGCAGGATCTGCCATGATCTGGGATCCAGTTCTGCTATAACCATGTTTTAGCAGAACTTCTGGAGTCCAGCGGCCCTACCATGCTTTAGCAGAACTTCTGGAGTCCAGCAGTCCTACCATGTTATTGCGGAACTTCTGGGACCCAGCAGTCCTACCATGTTTTAGCAGAACTTATGGGACCCAGCAGTCCTACTATGTTATAGCAGAACTTCTGGGATCCAGCAGTCCTACTATGTTATAGCAGAACTACTGGGATCCAGCAGTCCTACTATGTTATAGCAGAACTACTGGGATCCAGCAGTCCTACTATGTTATAGCAGAACTACTGGGATCCAGCAGGCTCTTTAACTGTTAGTAACTTACAGTGCTGCGGGTTGCCTCTACAGCCATGGTTTCCACCATATCCCTGTTGAACTGTCCCTGACCACCTTGTCTCCTTCCAGGTGAGGAGGAGGAGTGTGTGATTGAAGGGTGGGACTGTACCTTCCCCAGCCAGGCCATCGCTGTCCCTCCCAGCAAGAATGAACAGGACCTCTGTAAGTGCTTGGGCTCAGGTCCCAAATGAAGCTGTTTTCATCATGAAATATCACACCTGGTTGGTAGCGATTACAGGCCATGATGTTCTTTGTATTACATCAATGTTTATTTAAATTATCAATAGTCCGCTGCATGATACTAGAGCAGTTTGAAACATGTCCCTGCCTATGTGTGATACAATCTGGGGGAACCCAGAGTGAAACCCCAGTCTAAAGCTAGAATATTAACTCATCTTAATTTAAGTGGGGCCATCAGAATAGGTCTTTAACCCCCAACAATATAAGTATTGACTATCTGTATCACTAAGAGCAGTAGCAAAATCGGGCTAACCTTTTCTATTCATTTTGATCTGTTATCATGTGACTCGCTAATTTCTGGACATGAGAATTTCTAACAATGACCATGTCAGGCAGGGGAAATGTGTGTTTCCCTGTTCCTCTGCAGGAACAGTGCCCCCTCATTAACACTGTTGGCTTGTCTCTGTGGGCGTGTTTGCAGGTGTGCTGCTGGCTGCGTTCTTCTCCTTCTACGCCACGTTTGATTTTGCCGGCAACGTCATATCCCTCAGGGAAGGCCGCGCGCTCCCAGTCACCTCCTTCCTCAGCCAGGCCAGGGAGGAGACGCAGGAGGGGGAGGAGGAGGAGGATGCCATGGAGGAAGAACAACCCCGCCAGCCCCACAACCAGGCCCCCAAGCTGGGGCCCCTCAACCTCCTGGACCCCTTTGAGCTCTCCCACAACGTGGCGGGAAACCTGAGCGAGCGCAGCCAGCACAACTTCCAGAGGGAGTGCCAGGAGGCGGAGAAGTACTGCCGGAGCCTCCAGTACCTCCGCAAGTCTACCAAGGGGAAGCCCTGGGGGCTGGTCCGCCTCTTCACCCCGCACAGCGACGGGCCCAACCACAAGAACCAGGACGGGTCCGCGGACAAGGAGATGAGCATTAGCATCCCCTTCAAGCTGGCACTGCTACCCGAGGGGTTGCGCAACCAGCTGCAGCAGGCCGGAGACGGCTTCCGGCCGCTCTGGTTCGAGAGGGTCTGCGTGGCCGTGGTCCAGGTCTTCCAGAACGTTCTCAAGTGTAGCCCCGGGTCCTTGACGGAATCGATGCCATGGAGAGACCCGGGCCACGCTGACGTGGCGCCTGGGTCATGCGAGTCCATGGACGCCACTTCAGAGGAGCTCAACACGTCCAACGACAGCGGTGTCACAGGTCAGGGCAGCCCCCGGAGTGGGACCTCCACCGCCGGAACCAAGAGACCCCTGTCCTCGGAGAGCAGCGACGCCTCGACGTCCCCCCAAGAGAAGAAGCCGAGGCTGGGGAGCGGGCCCAAGCCCGGCGCCCCCTGCTGGACGTGGACCCAGACGCACGCGGTGTGGGCGGGCCGGAGGAAGGTGAGGCGGGAGCTGATCAAGGAGACGGTGGACTCCAGGCCGGAGGGCAGCAGCACTGCGCTGGAGACCCAGGTGACGGATCACATAGTGGAGAAGGAGCCCCAGGTGAAGGTGCCGTTGGTGTTCAAGGTCCAGGCGAGACTGGTGGGCGGCACGCAAAGCACCAAGGTTCTGCTCAAGATCCACCCCCCCAGTGAGGGAAGAGATCACTTCCGGGACTTCTTTCATTTCCTTGAAATATTCCTGCCAAAGATGGTGGACACACTAATGGAGAAAAGTATGTAGAATGTATAGGGAGTTAAACAAATCGGTTCAACATGTGTTTTTCCAAAATGTTGAGAATAATTTTTGTATTTTGCTACTAAAGGAGTTGTACCTCCACAAAAAAATCATTTTGAGAATGGGCAACGCTACAAATGCTAATTTTCTGTACTGTGCTTTGGTGAATAATTTAGAAAATGTTGACCGTACTCTCGCAATGTTGTTTGTTTAGATAAAAACTACAGAAGAAAAGCATGTTTTTGTTTTTTTCTTATGTTGAAATATTTAACTCGAATAATAAACTTTTGGAAGACATTCTTCACAGTATGGACATCATGACTGAAGAATCAATAAATGTTATATTAAAGTATTTTCATGAAGTCATACATTTAAATAAATGTTCATATTCACACATGGCTGCCCAATAACAGCCTAATATACCCCTACATGCCACTGAGCTGCTTGATGAGTTCAGTGGGGAACTTGGTCTTTAATTAAAGAGCAACAGTGAAGCCGAGGTTATGGCCATCCACGTGATTCAGACTCTTTGGTCATTAGATGAACATGCTCGCCCCAACACATTCATCAATTATCCCTGAAACGGTAAGAAAGTAAGACCTCTTTATTGAGTTGGGCTACGGTTGAAAGGCATGCTACATAGTTCAGGCTAACACTAAAAGTGCAATTAGTTCCAGTTTAACGGATTATGGACTATAATCACGCTACTCTCGCATCCTAGAGATTATCTAGAGGAGCATTTTCTCCACATGACTGAGACAGATGGGCGTAATTATTTGGGGAGGCAGACATCTTTTATTACACAGGACAAGCGTGTGCTGCGGGAATTCTCAGTGGCCCAGGTCGGCTGATTAACAGAGGAGAGCTGCGCTTCGGCAGCGATTTCCGATACGACTATACAGGTTGCTCTGAAGGGGGTCATCCAGAAAAGGGGTTGTCGGGGTAGATTAACTACATATATTCACCAACTTTTATCGAACCCTTTTATTAGTTAAATGGGATATTTTAACTAAGGTTTCAAGGAAGTCATTGTGCTCTGTTTGGTTTTACATTGACAGTAGTTGGCCTACTTATAGTAATCCAGTATGCAAAAGGTGGATGTTACCTTTAACAATGGAATAACTGAACATTAAAGTAGTTAAACCAGCACTATGTTGCTTATAAACTACAGCCGTCACTTTTGTTAAAGCCGATTTGAAATTGTGAAGAATAAACATCCACAAAAATAAAACCCTGATTCCCCCAACATCTCAACCACTAACCCAGGGATTTGTTTTCCTGCAACTCAATTCGTTCATTGGTGAAAATGAAGGTAAAAGAAAGGTTTTTCTTTGCTTTCCCTGTGTTCTGAGTATCCTGCCAACCCCGCTTTTTGAATAACTAATCCCACAGCTATATGATGCGCAAGTCATTAATATTGATTGATAAAAACTCACATTGGCGATAGTTGCATTGAACTCCACCTAAACTATTTGTAACCGTTTGGTCCCATAAAAATGTAAATAACGTGGAATTGATCCCCAAAACTCTTCCTTCCTCTTTGTTCCTTGTGAAATTGACATTTGTGTAAACGTTATATCTTGCTATCTGTTGTGCCTTCCTTTCTTCCTTTCAGGAATACACAAAAAGGGTGGCCCTCCTTAATTTTACTTCTGTAATTTAGAAACCTACATACGATGCTATGATATGTTTCTTTAAAGCCTGCTTTAAATGTCGCACCTCTTTCCCAACATTGATTCTTCTCCCCCCCCAGACAGAATGATTGTTGTACCTGCTTTTCTCTTCTCGTCAAAAACAATTGCAAAGTCGTTTGTGTTGACTCTTTCCGGCCACACACAAACACATTTGCACTTCTGGAAATGACAAGGAGGTATGACCACTATTTAACAACAGCTTAGCCACTGTTATGAATAAGACATTCTACTAACACAGTTCTACTTTTTTACTACTTTTAACTAAGACTGTTTACCTAAAACTGTTTAGCTAAGACAGTGCTACTAAGACTCTGTCTTATTAAGACTGTTTAACCAATAATCTGTTTTATGAAGACTGTTCTACTAAGACTGTTCAACTAAGACTATTTTACTTATACTGTCCTAGACTGTAATACGACTCTATTGTAATTAATGCTGGATTTAATGGCTGAATATAAATTGCTGCACAACCAGCGCTTTGCTCGCTGGTGGTAGTTTTAAAGAGGAAAATCATACCCAAACCACACCAATCGTAGGATAATGTCAGTGTATTGATTTCCCGTTTGGGAGACCCTCCCCTTGAGAGTTCGTAGCCCAGGCTGTGGGGGATGCCCTGGCTTTACATAACTACATCTAGTTACGTGTAAGGCTCCTATGATGCATGGCTTGGCAAAGCCACGTGTACACATCATGTTGTAGCCTAATGGAGATCAGCAACGTGCAAGCAAAGTATATGTCATTTAATTGTTCCCAGTGGGATACATCATCATTTGTAATGCCCCAATGATACACAGCAGAAAACTTAATTTAGGTGTTGACTCAACAGTGCTAGCATGGATACCTACATTTGTTGTTATCGACTTGCAATACAATTATTGTAACCCTTACTCATCGGTTAGGGGTGCAAACAAATTGGCTGTCCCAGGAAGCTT
>OOFG01085461.1:0-20469 GCA_900323295.1 Molva molva
GTGCTTGTGTGCGAGTGCGTGCATCAGAGCAAGACTGTGTGTGCGCGCACACCTGTGACAGTACAGGTCGGGTTGTGAAGAGCAGCTGGGTGAGCGAGGGGAGGTGCAGAAGGTCAGTGGAAGTGACAGCACGAGTGCTTCGGGACGGAAACGCGGGCTGACAAAAAGACTCGCGCAGGAATCCAATATAACAGCCAACCCTGCTTGGTCAGACCGACGGCTTGACGCGCTGGTTTCTCTTTATCGGCAGCACTTGCTTAACTTTGTTTTCTCTGTTGAGGCCTGTGGATTCAAATAAATGTGTAAGCAGTGCTAAATGCTGGATAAACGACAAAACCAAGAACTGTTTATATCATTCTTGATATCTGGAAAAGTGCATAATAGCGAAAGCCTATAGATACAGCGTGAATTAAGTTTCTCCTGCATTTAAAGGCCGGCGATGTGTTTGAAAGACCCGTGAGTAAAAATGTAGAATGGGCAAGACTAGAACTCATTTCCTGGCCACACTCGCTTCCTCTGACTTCAACTTGTTGCCATGTTGGGGAAATGTGTGTGTCTGTTTTATCTCGCAGTCTCAGAGAACCTGTTTAAATGACCTAATAGCACCAAGTGAGAAGATTTTGGAGATATAAGAAATATAAGACTTACCGACCCAAACATGTTTGTGTCGGTATCTTAGCATTTACAAAAAGGATCGACTGATGGCACTTTCTTTCATCTGGTTTCGTAGTGGAACGTTTTCTTAAGGTTGAGGTAGGCCTACAACAAATTATCTATGTATTGTGGAAACGGTTTTTATTGTGCAACGACAAAACCAATCTTGGGATCAATTTTCACACACTGCGTGGACCACGCGTAAAAACAAAGCAATCATGGCATTGTTCATTCGGTATATGCAGCATAACAACATTTATTTGAGTCTGAACGGTGAGATAAATACCGAAAACAAATGGCCAAACAGAACCGACCCCGGATCAGCCTCCCCAGCGTGCCTGCGGGCGAGCGGTTGTCTCCAAATCAATGAGAGCTAATTGCTGCTTGCGCTTAACAGACGGGCTGAGGTGACAGCAATATGATCAATGTGGACGAGCCGCTAATTGCGCCTGGATAAACTTCAATTACAGTATTTCCGTTTCCTCCGAGTGCTTGGCCTTGTTATTCCCTCCCGCTGCAGGTGAAGCAGGACAAAATGAGCAAGTCTCAGTAGGCGACACCACCAATGCATGTCAACCATGGTGCAGATTATCATTTCATTAAAACCCCAAAATAATATATCTAGGCCTTTAAATCTCTCTATATATATAGATAAATGTAGAGAGATAAACGATAATTATATCACATTACAAATCACTAGAATACATTCATGAATATATCAAATGTGGTAACTTTAGCAAAACAATCTTTTACATATGCCCGCGCGGCGCGCGCATATTGGTGGTCCACATTTCAAAGGGTTAACACAAAGAAGTTGGGCTCATACAGAGGCAACGTGAATAAACTCATCAAGGTCCTTGTGTTAGATCCCCTTTTCCCTCATAATTTGTTAAGTCCGAGGTAAAATCGTCCGCAAACAAATGAATTCAAGATAGCCCTTGTGGAAAATGGTCGAGGGGCGATTGGTCATTGTAGCGCGCACTGAACGCTGTGGATTCCAGCAAACTTGTATGCTCCTTTAGAAGCGAGGTCTTTTCATTTGTCCTTATACCTCTGGCCAAGCTAAGTCTTTTCTTCGCTTTAATCCTACCCTCCATTTCAGAAAAACACAAAACCAGGTTCACGCGGCGCTGTAGTGGCTAACAGTGAAAGAGCTTGTTTTCTTCTGTGAGTTGAGCCTTGAATCGCTGCCGAAATTGGTTCTTCTCAATAGGCGAAGGAGGAACAACTATTAATAGGATCCGAGGGCGGTTCTGCTCCCGCAATCTGCTCTTAAACAGGTGGAAATTGGACGTTCTCGGTTATACAAATAGTAAGTAAAAACCAGCATGGAAAAGCTATCCCATCTGAGGATTAAGAAGTGTTCAATGAAAACGTCTTGTCAAACCGAAAGGCCCAACATTATTGTTGTTAAAACAATTTTATTGAAAATGGAAGGTTGAAAATAGAAAATGGATTGCAAGGTAGATTTTCAGATAATATTTTAGGCTCGATAGAAATATTTTCTGGTCATCTCGGACAGAAAAAACGAATATAAGTAAGAACTAATAATAATGATGATAATAATAATGATACTAATAATAATAATAATAATAATAATAATAATAATAATAATAATAATAAATAGTCACAATAATAAGAACTACACTGGTGTAACTTCGGAGAGAGCTCAGAAAATGTAGAGACAGCTGTGCCTCCAAATCCCATGACTGTGGTTATAGTTATGAATATAAAGTGTGAAATGCAGGTGTGAATTATTGACAACGCTGTATTATGTTCCTTGATGCATAATTCTGACTTTAAAATTTTCATTTAAAATGTTTTTTTTTTCCATTAATGGGCAGTGCAGTTAGCTAAATATTTGATATTCTCTGCATTTCTTCCGAATCTCATTGGTCGATGGATTATTATTTTTTTGGCACCAAAAATGCATTTAAATAATTAAAGCCAGTGTTCGGGTCGCGAAGTCATAACAAACTAATTTAAGAAAAAGGTCAGCGACGGCATTAGATAGTTATTATTTTATAAGCACCTATGTATTATTAATTTAGGAACCCAATTTACATTTGAGAACAAATAAACTTGCTTGAAGGATACTCTAGGCTACTACAAGGTGATGCGTCACAGCAGGGAAAATAATGACATCAACACAAAGTCTGGTTTTGTTTCACAAGATGGTCGGCATCTCTGTAGTCCCATCAAACCATTTGGCAAATAAGCTGACTAGAGATGAAGAAATCCCTTTGTGACATCAGAGCAGCTCATGAACCTCTGAATTGAACCTGTGAGCTGTTAATCTGATGTAAAATACTTTGCATATGCTTAACAGCTTGTCTTTAACAAGAAATGTTATTTAAATAACCTGAAAGTAGTGTTTCTTTTTAGTGTACAATGAAAATGTATCGGTCACCGGACTGCTGGTATTGCTTTTCTCCATCAATATATTCAAAATATCTTTTGTGTTGAAAGATTTACCAGCATATGGCTAGTATCATCATTTATAAAACGTATAGAACGTAATATTCTCATTGCAAAACATCAATATATATTATAAAATAGGTTTATAAGTAGGCATGTGATTAATGTGTATATGTAAATTATGTTAATATGCTATATGTTGTTAATAATGATGATCAGGGCCTACATAAAATATTGCAGCTAAAAAAAGACTGATATAATGAAGTGATACAATAAAACGAATATGTTATGCTTCTTTCAACAGAATCTTTGTTTTTTAATCAGTATTTTGTAATTGTCCTCGCCATCTAGTGTTCGGGACCGTAATAGCACCTTATATCGGGCACAGAGGAGGTGTAGTAGAAACAATACTAGAAGGAAAAACAATTGAAGTAATCAGTTAATAATTAGATAATCATCCGATTATTAAATATCAATGAATGCTGTTAAAAGAGATGTCATGTTTACAATCATCCATTACTTATATTCCTTATATAATAAGGCCAAATATAAGATAACGAAAAATGAGGGGGCCTAAATTCAGAGCACCAGGGTTTTTGGAGTCTCCCAGGGAAACTCATCCTGGCCAAAGCGACCGTAGCAGGCGGTGGCTTCGTAGATCGTGCGTTTCAAATCCAGCTCTCTTTTTTTTTACTACAGTTAGTAGTAAAAGACGGTGCTAATGTTAGCCTGGTCAAACGAGGACAGCACTGTTATAAGCTACATTTATCGACACAATTATTAAAATACTAAAAGCTAAAGATGCTCACACGTTATGGGGACCGGCATGCACTTATCAATGATTCCGGGTCTCAGGTCCAAGTTGTTTTGGACTATTTGTAGCAGTTGGTCCTCATCTCTGCTGGTGGCTCACACTGATAGCATACCAGGCCTGGAGGAAATAAACAAACAATCCTTAATTGTTTAAAAAAGATAATAATAATACAATTACAACATTCTAACATTCTATCCGTTATTTGTTTTATAAAGAAGACAGAGCTCTTAGGTTATCTGTAGTCAAGTAACAAGGCATCATTCAAGTGAACTAAAGATTCTGATTCAGATGAAATGGTGCAAACACACACACACACACACACACACACACACACACACACACAGTAAAGAGGACCCAGGCCAAGGCTAGTTCTCACACACTCTTAACACACTTAAGACAGTTATAACGGCCCCTAAGGACCCTCTCCCTGACCTGCGGGCCTCCAACAGGGCAGGAGGTGGTAGACGATGCGGCTGTCCAGGTACCTGGCTGGGACGACCTCCCTCACCACCTTCCCCACCAGGATCCATCAGCGTCGGATCTCCTCCAGGCTGATGTCGGCTCCGTGCTGGGCGGAGATGACCACCACATGGACTTTAAGGGGCCCCATAGCTCCCATGTTGTCCATGTACTCCCCTGTGGCCTTTGAGGTGGGGGGAAGAAAGGGACCTATGATGTTGGTTCCTCTATTGATTGTGTGGTTGTATTGGTTTCAGGAGTGGGAAGCCAATAGGAGGTAAAGGCAGCTCTTAAGCTAATTTGGTCCCTGGGTTTTCTGTATGGATGTATGGCCATGGACGTATTGGGCTAACAATACCTTTTTTAGATACTTTCTACAGTCAATCTATTTACCATATTAACAAATATGTGTACATTTTTTCAAAAGTGAATTGTGAGTTCATTAGTAATTGTTAGTTTATTTGTTATTTAATGTGCAATATAATAAATTAACCAAAAAAAGAGGCGTTGATCCAGCATTACTCTTTAAAAGGCCCCTATTTTACCAGCAGGTGTCATGCTGAGATGAGCCATCACAAGCTATTTCAAAATCATATCCATTTGTGACATCACAATGTCGAAGGATCCAACCGGCTGGATGGAGTTGATTGGTGGACTGTATCAGTCGGGTATGCCAGAGGAGTTGATCTGTTCATCATAGATCTGAGTGGACATTCTCACTATTTGTGATGTCACAAATTGATAGATTTTTGTAACGAATCATCAACATACTGGTAACATGGTGGTAGGATCGCGGCTCCAACCTAGAGGTTTTTCTTAATGCAGTACGTTTGAGGCATGTAGCCCACCTGTGTTTTGGAGTCGGGTCGTATCCAAGACACAGCTCCTTCATCCTGCGGTTGAGTTTGTGTGCCAGCAGGATTGTCAGGGGCATACACTCCTCGGTCTCACCTGTAGCGTAGCCAAACATCAGACTCTGGGACAGGGAGCAGCCCATACGACATGGACACTAACACAGGTCTGATTATGAATTAAATTAATTGACCTCAACTAACGATCGGATACAAAGAACGCAAAGTGACGCTGCAACACATTCAACCCTATTCCGTGGATCCATAGTGCGTATAGGTCAAATGTAGACATATGATAATATATACACTATGTACAATATCTGTATGGCATTTATTTGTATGGAATATATTTGTCTGCAAATATTTGACAAAAACTGAAAAAACTGAAAGATAATGGGTTAGAGTAAATATAATGACCTGAAACTGGGAGAATTGCTTGATGTGAATGAGAAGGAGAACAACATAATGGAAAATGTTAAAGAAGATGGAAGATTGCGTAGTGAACCTGGTCACCAGCCCCTATGTCCTCATCTCACCGGTCTCCTCACACACAGTCGGCTATCTCCTCACACACAGTCGGCTATCTCCTCACACACACGTCAAACCCTGCAGCAGATAACCTCATGACCTCATGACATCACGGCCTGACCCCAAACCCTGAACACGCTATACAGTCAAGGTTAAATTGCATATGAATAGCCCTTATTACAAGTTACAGTCTCAAAGGGCTTCACAAGCCCCACATTATACAAAGTCCCCTAGCTATAAGCCCTCTTGCTATAGGCCCTCGCTAAACTGCGCCCTCTGGTGCCCATTTGTTCCAAATGTCCACGTGAAGCACCTTTGATCTGCCTTGGTCACACACTCTGTTGGGACATGATGTGGATTAGTGTTTTCATCGGGGAAACAAGTCAAATGTGACTTAAATTGAATGGTTAGATGAGACAACAATGTAGGTGGTAGAAGTTTGGTAAACAATTTCATGAACACACAAAAAAGCAAAAACAAAACAATTCCAAAGATAGATGTGGATGGTAGAAATAGATGGTAGACGTCGACAGTTTTACATGCGACGTTGGCAATCGTGATAATGGTGCGATGAAAACGTACCGCAGGCGCCTTTGGATTCAGGATCTTGGGAAAGGTCCGCGTCAAGCACGACGTCGCTAATTTGATAACACATCTTATCTGTAAACAACACGAAGACCTCTGATACACGACTACAATTGGTATAGTCCTAGGAACAGTATTTAAAATGTCGTTTAGTGTAGAAGTGTTTCATTTTATCTCATAATCAATGTATCGTTCAGTAAAAGTAACCACATATTTTATAATAAATATTTAATATAAATACTACATAATAACGCATCCTAAATTAATCTAACTCACACACACGTGTATAATTTACGTTTTATCGATATATAATAACGTTTTTTTCTGGTATATAATGAAAGTTAGTTGGATATGAAGTTATATCCAAATAACAATCATTTTCATGGTAGTCCTATACAACAACCGTATATCATTGCACTGACCAAACAATATTTGGGAAATAAGAATATATAAACCATCCCAGCATGTCCTTATCCAACAGATTCAGACGTAAACGTTAGGACTGGGCGGATCGATCCCAAAATATCGATACTACTACGTATCGTTTTTGAAGATCGATTCTAGCGTCAAAAGGATCGATACCAGTTTCAGTTGCTCTCTTCTACGTTGTGCCCATTTCATAAAGTGAACTGTATGTGCAAACAACGTTTCGTTGTCGTGAACACATCTCACTGGCACCGCGAGGTGTGTAGGAAAATGCCGCACAAGGAAAAACCTCTGCATTCCTGCTACAAGTTCCCCTTCAGAAAGTGTGTTCAGTTCAGGGGGAAACATTGTAACATGTCTCCATTACTTACTGAAGCCTCACAATGTTAACAGACTTGTTATATTGACTGTGGTTTACATCTTAAGAAGCTACCTCTCTCATCTTACGCAGAGAAAACACAGAAAAATACTTGCTCAAAGGTTGTGCAAGTACGAGAAGAAGAGACTGAAGTTGATCGTTTTTATGTTCAGTGTCTGATTCATGAAGCTGTTGCATTTAAGCTAAAAACAGGAGTGTTCCCTTTCTGTTGTCCAAAGTTGATGTGCCGGGCCAATATGAGGTACCATCATATTGTTTGTTGCATTTCCTTCTGTATCAGGTAAATTAGTGCAATAAATGTTTTTATTGAAAACAAATCTTGAGAGAAGCGTGATCTAAATTCTAAGCAAGAAAATTGGGATTTTCATTTGATCAAGAATCGTGCAGCCCTACAGTGACGTCTATTTTACTCTAATCAAAAACGTATTCTCAATCAGTTGCTCCCATGTAGTAGTTTGGTGGTAGCAGTTGTACTGCGTAGAGGCGGCAGGTACATAGAGGTATGTAGTAGTGCTATTTTTTAGGTTTGTTCTTCGCAAACAATTGTGTGCACTTTGTTTATTCAAAAAACCTTTGTTCATGTTGGCACATTCAATTTAAAATAATAAAAATACTATTTTTGTTATTTGCCTTTCAAAAACGGACATGCATTCAGCGGAAAACAAATTGTTTGTAACATACATGCTTCAGTTGGGAATCAAACCCGGGTCTCACAGGTGGCAGGTACAAATTCTATTTGTACCTGCATTTAACATAGCAATGTGCACATTTAATACCTGAAGTACATTTTTTTTTTTACAATTATTAACTACACATTCTGTTATGTTGATTTTAAGGGACTGTAGTGAGTTAAATTGTGAAACTTTAAAGAAATGCAACAAATTACAAATAACTAATTTGTAATTTGTGTTTACATTCTATTCTTTTGAACCACAGCTCAATAAACAAATGTTTTATATTTTGTCCTTGTGGTTTTTCAGCTGAGATAACGTAAATTATCCTTGGCATGGCAACATATGTCAGCTATATCTATCTAATATAAACATAGATATTGTTGACATTTATTGAAACTATTTTTACATATGAATGATTTGTAATCAGCCCCGGAGCCAGAGTCAACATTTTGTTGCTTGTCCCTTAAAGGCCCAGTACAAAGTGTGGATATAAAGGTACTGCCCCGCTACGACAAACACTTCAGCTCTATGTGTCTCCTTCCTCATCGCTCCACAATCAGGGGTGGAGGCATTAAGACATATGCAAAACACACACACACACATGCATACACACACACACACACACACACACACACACACACAATAAATTATAATTTACATGTCTCCTAGCCAAGACACACCCATACTGTATAATGTAGCCTATCTGTCTGACAGTTGTAAACATATCCTTACAGTTGTAAGGTTTGTATGTATTCATGATTCAACCATCAGACGGCCAATACTTTTTAATTGTTTATCTTTTATTTTGGAAAGTGTATCTGAAAAACGTCATGTATTTATGTAACGTGTGCATTAGGGTGAACTCCCATTTAGATAAGGAAGAAAAAAACCTCATTACATACACATTTCTGTTAAATACACAATCCTGTTTCCTGGTTATAGCCCTTGCACATAAACGTGCATGCATGCACGCACACATGCACGCACACAGTATTCAAATACAGGACATAGAAATAAATTACGTTGCAGCAAAGCAGGTGACTCCCTCTTATATTGCCTCTCAGACAGCTCCCTTAGAAAACAGCTCTGTTGGAAGGAAAATAAATGGCCTTTGCCCAGCCATATCAGTTTGATCCACTGCTCAGGCAAATAGAATAGAGATACATAGAATAGACACACATAAGAAAACAGTCAATGTACATTGTCAGTTGTAATGTTTGGTTTCACTGGCTCCGCCTTAGCGTATATTGAGCATTGTTTCGTTTCCTTGTTGAAAGTACATTTTGGTCTAGCATAGCGGTTAAAAGAAGAAGTCTCTGGTGTCTGTTCTCGTTTTCTAGTTCTTCGTGTTGATTATGGCTGGAGTGTTGGCAGCCAATGGAAAATGAGTTTATTAATGTGTAACAACAAGAGAGGTAGGGCCTGGTGAAGTGTGGACACTGTGAACTCACAATATGACTCAGAGCCACCAGGAACACAGACCTAATCATTTGTGTACTATGCTTACAAGAGCAAGACCAACGACTTTGTGACGATTTATTTTGGAGGTCCCGTCTGTCTCTTATAGGATCTGGAACCATGGTAAGTGTTTTGAAGTTCATACTTTTGGAATTCTTTTAATGCGGTATGAAGTTTAAAATGTTGTTTGCTCTGCCACATGTTTCCTCAGGCAAATGATAAGCAAATTACTGTTCTTATCTTTATGCCTCATGTTCTTCGTTGAGTGAACTATGTTGTTGCTTTGTATGTAAGCCTGTATGAAATACATTTAGTTGACCAAAACAGGCAGGTATGGGGGCTAATGTAATATATCTTGTCTAAATGATACACAAAAAAATGAATCTGCCCATACCTTGTTGCTGAAAAAGGCTTGTTGGGTATCTGTTTTGCTATGAATATGTTTTTTCTATAGCACTAAGTTAGAACAAAGTTACAAAAGTACTTAACAGATAAAAATGACAAAAGTGGTTTACAAAACAACACAAGAAAAAACAGAGCAAGAAAAACAGAGATAGCAGCTCAATAAAAAACAACATAAAGTGCCTATTATGTTAGGTTTGACTGCATGCTATTTTTCTAAAGCACGTCATTGGGGGAACTTGCAAATTGCATCACTAGAATGAGCGCAATAACATTAGCAAATCAATTCAGAGCACATCAATGGACCCATCCTATCATAACATTAACTCTTAAAAGCCCCTATTTTACCACCAGCTGTGATGATGAGAGCCGTTACCCATCAGTGAGGTCAAAAATATTCACCCACTTAATCTGGATGTACATTCCCAGATTAAGACATTGAAACGGTTTGTAATGGCTCATCAACTTTAACGAACACGTGAAAGAAAAAGTGCATACACAAGCATGAGTGTGAGAGTGCAGAGGTCCATGTTCAATATAAAGTGCTTGAACTCTATTCTTTCCTTTTGTTTTACCTCTGTATTATTTCAGGCTAATTTCAACCCTCAGCCCCCTGCTACTGGCTCCTCTGCTAAGCTCGACCAGGTGCAGGATCAGGTGAACGAGGTCAAAGTTATCCTGAAAGACAACATCAACAAAGTGTTGGAGAGGGGAGACAGATTAGACGACTTGATGGATAAAACAGATGACCTACAAGCAACTGTGAGTATTTGCAGACGTAGGTTGTGTACTTTTGAGCCACGGGGTTTTGACCGCTAGAACTCATGAGGAATTAATTTAGTCTTTCACTGACAATTAAGACGTTTAATTTATTTTCGTTTGCAGGCGGACACTTTTCAAAGGACGTCCACTCGCGTCGCCAGAAAGTACTGGTGGAAAAACATAAAGATGATGATTATAATCGGCGTGATCGTGCTAATCATTGTAATCCTCATCATTCTCTTTGCTACCAAAACCATATAATAGTAACTTATTTTATTGTTTTCAAAGAAACAAATTCACCAAAGGCTTAATTAAAGCATGGTTCTGTAAGAACATCAAGATTTATCACTACAATAGTGAAGATATTTGTACAACTTTTGATGGACAAGTATTTGAAACTGTAAGGATGTGGATCTTATTTAATGTAAGCATATCAAAGGTAAAAGGTTGAAATGCTGTGAGCATCAGAGCTATATATAACAGTGGGCATTACTGTACTCCATGAACTTACTTCACACTCCAACAGTTGATCTGTGGTTCAACATAATGATCCAAAAGGACGCAACACCAGAATGTTGTATTTATTTTTATTATGCCACGTGTTATGTTTATGTCCATTCCACTGTATATAAGTAAACAAATAATGCTTAAATCTGTAACAATGTATATATTATTATAACTACAATGAGGATTACGATGGCATGTAACTGATTGAATGTTTCCCAGCACAAAAATCAATAATATATATTATCTGCTTAGCATATCCAGTACAAACTGCAATCAAGAGCTGGTTGATGCAAAAAAATTATAATATTAAAAGGAAAAGTAGACCTTTAGTTTAAAAAAAAAATCTTCTTTTTTACACACAAAACCCAGCAAAAAAGTCAAATCTTTGACTAATAGAATAAAATAAGGAGCAGTTGTAATTGGAGGACCCTCTCTGAATTAAAATACAATGGACTGAAAACCTCTGCCTGGATTCTTGTCCCTCCTCAACACCACACGCCATCCGTTGCCCCCCCGCGCGCAGCTTCTTCCGCCATCTTGAAGCCTGAAAAAAGAAAAACAAACAGAGAGGCCATCAGGCCGGGGAAGAAGGCCAGACAAGCAGGGCCTCAGCCACAAACCATAGGAACCCCCTGTATTTATCAAGTACAATAATCATAAAGGAAAAACTGAGGACCACTCTTAGAACATGTTTTAAGATTTTAAACAACGATAGTTAGTCCATAAGCTAGAAATCCCAGAGTACAAAATGGTAGAGGTCAAAGGAGGCCAAAGTACTTAATTTAAGTACTTACTTACTAAAAGATACACATTTATAGAAAACATTACATGCAAATTTCTGCAGATGTAGCGGTACTTTCTAGATTCTTCCGTGTTTTACATAGATTAAAAAAAAAGAGAATTAGTTAGAGAGGGACATTAACAAGGTTTAAAAGAGAGCGAGTCTTTTCCTTTTTCCTGTCAGTAACACAAAGCAAAAATACAAATACAGGTACAATTACATGAACCACGGCTTCGTGTACACGTCCATGTACCAACCAGGTTTTAGCTCATGGACTACAGGCTATTACTGCTACAAGTGGCGCTAAATAGAGAAAGCAAGCATTTTAAAAAGATACCATTAGGAATACATTGTTTTGAATTAAGAAAAGCAACTGGAATGTCCAAAGAATGCCGTCTAGAAAAGCAAATCAGTTATATAGTTAACCATTACATCTGGGGGAAGGGATTGGCAGTAAAGGCCTGCAAAAAATAACAATTACATACGCGTACTTAATTCTTTCTTCTTTTTTTTTTTTACATTACATACAATAAAATAAATAAAAATACAACAGCTCAAACTGAAAAGAAATGACGACGTGAAACTGGCAGGGTCCCCTCCCCCCCCCAGAATTAAAAGAAAAACAAAATCATTATTTGTGGTTTAGTTTAGAAATGCGGATACAGGGTGTAGTAGGACCATACCAAATGGCGGCATTCGAGAGCCTATGCCTCTCGTACCCCGTCCGCACTGAGCGGGCACAGAGTATCTGGGAGTGGAGCTGGTCGCCTGCAAGGAATGTCCGCTGGCAGGTACAAACAAGGTATGTGAGAGTTAGGAGACAACACACTTCTGGGAGTTCTTTCTTTCATTCTTTCCATCCTTAACTTTTTTTGGCTTTTGGCATCCATTTTACTGTAGTAGTAGTAGTAGTAGTAGTAGTAGTAGTAGTAGTAGTAGTAGCAGTACGTTACCTGTTAACTTTACAGTTAAAAGAAAGACAACAAAAAGGTGCACAACGAGAGCAGCAGAAGGCCGGCTATGTTAAAAACTACTGTCAAGCACATGAGGGTGCGGAGAAGAAAACACAAGCAAAAAATGAATTAATCAAAAACGGTAAAGATTACATGTAAATGTTTTACCGTACGACAAATGTAAATAAACAGACATGACTATAACTGGGGAGTTGTTGGCGGTGCGAACATGGAGATGGTGCGTACCTTCTTGAAACAGGTGTGGACGTGCCGTTGCGTTAATACGGTTTGTAGCTGTTCTGGTGGCCACCTCGTCGTGGTGACTTGCCATATCCGACCTCCGGATCTGAACGGACATTTTTTAAAAGACGTTGACAACATTTTCGTTGCACAAAAAGACCCGATTTTACGTCTCTCTCTCTCTCGGTCCAGAAGCACGACTCACTGTTGTAGTCACCGTATCCGCCGTAATAGTTGTTGTAGCCGGAATAATCGTATCCTCCGCCGTAGCCGCCGTAGCCCTGATTGTTGTAGCCATAGTTACCGTAGTTTCCATACCCTTGGTTGCCATAGTTGTCGTAATCCTGGTCCCAGTTTTGACTGGGTCCTGCAATGAGAGGCACTCTTAGAAGAGGAATCGATGTGTTCAGCCTCAGGCACATAATCATTTGACCATTACTATAGTATAGTGGAAAAAATAAGAGTTTCGGCTTTCTTTTTTAGAAGCTGATATTTAATATAATTAAGAAACTGCAGCTACCTTTGACTAAACAAATCCTTAGGAAAAAAATACAAAAAAACAACGAGAAATGAGTGAAAAATACAATTTGAAGTGATACATCTGGTTTTAGTCATGGTTGATAGTAAGCGGTAGTTTTACTGACCCCCTCTCCCCCGAGGTCGGGAGCCGTAGCCCCCTCTGCCCCCCCAGTGCTGCTGCTGCTGGTACTGCTCCTTCGACATCGCCACCTTTATCTCACACTGAACAAGTTAACAATAACACAACCCACATTACAACCCATCATTCAAATAGAAGATACCCAACGTTGATGAATGCAGTTTTTTTCTGTCCCATATCATTTCGTTCACAATAATATCGGTATAACTTTGTACACGAAAAAGTAAATGGCACATCATGATATTAACGATTTAGCAGCGTGATGCCGTGTTGATGCATTTGCATATGACCCAAGCATGCAAAATAGCCTCCAGCGTTCTGGTCACCAGAACGATACAAGCATGGCTGAAAGCCAGAGCAGGGCGTCAGCCTCTGCCTGTTATTTTTAGTTTTACTGAAGATTCCAAGAAGACACCATTATACCTACTTCATGTTTATATTTAGATTTATGTTGTCCCATGTTTGCACTAATAAATGCTACTGCAATCTCCAATAAAACATTGTTCAGTATTTCATATCGTCATGAATATCGTTACCGCAAATTACCCTAAAATATTATTTTAAGGCTGCATCGCCAACCCCTTGTTCAGATAATAATCACAAAAAACAATACCTTCCTTTTGCATAGTACATTTCAAAATACGAAAAAACACTACAGCAAGAATAAAATCACATTATAAAAACATTCTAAAATAGCAGCATGGATATCATTTACAATAAAAGTGAAGGAGGGAGAGAAAAAACGAAAAGCAAGTTTGAACAGATGGGTTTTGAGGGAAGGAAAGATAACCAAAGGCCATGCACGGCCCTTGGCTCCACCCGCTAAAAGGTGCACAAACCATGTACAACCCACCTTGTAGCACGACCCAAGTTCGTTTCTCAATTTGCAGTCCTATACTACATGTCATTTCCCTCTCTCCAAACTTCTGTCCTGTCGGCCTTCACTTAAATCCATTAGAAAGGAACAAAAGTCCATGACACTAAAAGAAGGAGGAGTATAAGAAGAGGTGGTGTACCTTGCTGAGTCCGATGTTGTGGTACTTCTTCTCCATGATCTGCTTCACCGTCTCCTCCTCTTTAAACGTGATGAAGCAGAAACCTCTCCGCTTGTTGGTCTTGTTCTCCATCGGCAGCTCCACTGCCTCCACCTGTTAAGATATTACAACAGCAGCAACACTTTAGAGGCAGGTGGTCTTCCTTCACGATTGGACGCATCGAGAACAATTGTTTTCAAATAAGGCCAAACACCTTTTCACAACAGCCTGTGATGTCATACGTAATACTTAGTATGGAGTCCCAATAGAAGTCAATGACTTCCTGTTGCTATTTAAAGGGCCCCTATTTGATACAGCAACTGGGTAGGCTGATCTATCCATCATTCATCTGGGTGGACACTCCCACTTGTGATGTCGCTATAGTTTAGACTTTGAATTTTAATGGCTAATCAACCTCACACCATGTGGTAGGCTAGGAGGCCCTTTAATAGTGCATTCCTTTCCTACTTCATACAACTTTTTATCCTGCAGTGCATTCTGGGAAAATGCACTGCCATCACAAGACACATTAGAGAACTCATGATTAGCCTATTAATGGGATAAAGCCATGGTAAAACATTATGTATATTAAAGATATTGCTGTGTAAATCTAGGCCTACCTCTCCAAAAGCACCAAAGTACTCCCTGAGTTTCTCCTCTGGGGTGTCAGGAGAGAGACCGCCCACAAAGACTTTCCTGATGGGCTCCTTGCTCTTCATGGCTTTGGCCTTCTTGGGGTCGATCACCTTCCCGTTGAGCTTATGGTCCTTCTGTGTGACCACCTGAACAACAAGACGGGCCGGCGCTTTAGTCACCACACAATCACACACTCGACCACAGAAGAAAAAATAATCTGTCCATTTGTGTAAATAACTTACATGCACATATGTAACCACAAATGGTTACACTTTAAAAGGATAGAGCACTTGTAAACACAGGCTAACCCTAGGCAGTGTCCTGGGCTATCCCTAGGCAGAATAGGACCTGGGTGCGATCCCTTGAGCAAGAAGACCCCTACCTGCTCCTTAATGACATGTAGGTAATGACATGCAAGGCGCTTTGGATACATAGTCGTAAATATGGGTGAATAGTAGAACATATCTTTCTTTGTTGGAATGCTCCAAAACTCGTAATATGTACTACCACTACCACTAATAAAAAACAAATAACCTTTTTGTTACGGATTTCTACAAATACTCCTGCACTCCGTCCAGTTGTTATTGTTGTCTTTAACAAGCACCACTAAGAGTAGTTGTACAAGTGATTGATTCCATGCTATGTTTGTTCTTAGCCTCACCTGGAAGTCGCTTTGGGATAAAAGTCTCAGCCAAAGGACTAAATGTGAATGTGCATATGTGCAAAGATATGCATGATGCAGGAGTGAAGTCCCCCCATTCACCTTTTCAACACTGTCCGCCTCCTTGAAGAGCACGAAGCCAAAGCCTCTGGAGCGGCCGGTCATAGGGTCCAGCTTCAAAGTGCAGTCCACCACCTCTCCGAACTTGGAGAAGTAATCCTTCAGGTCTTTCTTGGTCGTGTCCCAGCTCAGCCCCCCAACAAACATCTTCCTGTGGAGATAAGCATCGATGCATGAGGATGAACTGGGGGAGAGTGAGGGATGATGGCGGTGTTGGATGTTGGTTTGAATTGGAGGCTTTTGAGTCTGAACCACTGTGCTTGCAAAGGGAGAAGAAACTAAGAACATTCCATGGAAAATTAAGCTTGGGAATTTTCCAACATTTTTGAAGCAAAAGTCAACTGTAACAAGGAATTTAAATGTAGGTGAGGAAAATACACACGGGGTTACGGGTATTATTATTAATGGGTATACGGTACAATTTCTTCCCTGCACTGCATTATGCCATTATGGAGAGCCCAAATCAAAATGAGCCCCCACAAAACAAAACTACGTCATTGTTTATGTTTTTGTAGCGTATTATAAAACATGTGCAAGTCTACTCATGAAAAAGTATAATGTCATAACAATTGATGCCTTGTCATGTGTGATTATTGCCACTGTCATGACGCGTGTGTTGTCACCACGAGTGGCGGTGAAAAACCGTTGGAATTATGACAGTTTACTCTATACATTAAAAGCCAACACTTAAACAATCAACCACCTTCCTACAATTGCCCCTTATAGTTTTGCATATTTCATAATTGTGTGATTGCAGTCTGTTACACCAAACTTCGTTCATTATACCAGCACACACTCGGCTCTAAGGTTAACCTGTCTAACATGATTGAGTAGACGTCTAGGTTCCTTACCCTTGGTCCTCTTCGTTTTTGCTGGCATCAATTTTTGATCCTTCGGAGTCGGCCCCTGCTAGGCCACTGTCTGCCGTGGCAGACATTGCTTCGTCGTTGCTCGCCTCTCCATCCTCTTCCATGGTCATCATGGTCGGGTCTTCGCCGAATTCAAGATCCTCCGACATTGCAGGCGCTGTAGTTGTCCTCACTGATGAAGAACCGCCTTTGATATTTTGGATAACGAGTCAAGACTTCCTTCTGGCTCAAGTTAGCAAAAATAAGGACCTGACAAAAAGCTGCTGTTGTCGGTTATTGGTTTTATACGTTTAAAAGACGGAGCAGCAAAAATCGGCTTTCTTTTTTAGAAGCTGATATTTAATATAATTAAGAAACTGGAGCTCAACTACCATATTATCCGTAAGGTTTTCCTCTTCTCCTCCTCTTCCTCAGCTACCGTCAGTTGGTGAATCAGAAACTTTGAGGTCCGTTACCGCCCCCTAGTGGTTTAGGGGTCAATTCCTTTTTATTTTCAGATATTCGCTTAAAAATGCGACTTTCTTCCTTAAAAATACCGACAGTCAGCAATCGTCTATTACATGTTTTGCTTATAGTTATATTAGAAGTATTTATTAATTATTATTATTATATATTATATATTACATATTATTATGCTCCACATTATTTTACAAAATATGTCCTATTAACATAGATGCCTCCCTTCTACATTATAATTAGATGGGATTGGGATGATTTCAAACAGAGTTATTTGTCAAGATAGGTATATATCAACGAAGGAAAAAATAAATAAATCTCTTGCGCCTCATCATGTGGAAGGATTGTGTAAATAAAACAATTCTGAGGCGTGACTTTAAATTACACAAATCCTTAATGCCTGCAGCGCCACTCAAGAGTGTTTCGATATGAGGTGAGCTGAGGGGTGAAACACTTATATATTCATATAACACCCCCTTGCACAGTTGAAGACAGCCTATAGCTGATCGTCACAGACGCACCCATTCTCTGTGGTATCTGCAGTCAGGTCCCAGCCTGTGCCTAGTAGCTGCAATGCTATATCCATAGAAAGACCGACACGTATTGTAGGCCTTAATAATATTAGGAATAACACAGCAAGACGGGCTTCACTCTAAGCACGGTTTGGTTGGTAGGCGCTTTCACCCTCGTCTTGTCATTACAGGCTAACGTTTTGACGCCCAAAGCAAGCGTCAGCTAAGCTAACTAGCTGCAGATTCTTTAAAAAAAATGGCCACTGTTGCGATTCCTGCAAATACCACGGCACTGTTGCTGGATATTGAGGGGACAACAACACCGATAACCTTTGTAAAGGTAAGTTTGTATTTTGGTGACAATCACATTGCCCGGGCCTTGTTAACCCAGTGGGGGACCTGTAGTTTCCATTGATTCCCACGTTTTGCAGAATGCCACCATGCACGCTGCTATTGCATGACGTTACGCTCTTCCTAGTACTGTCCATAATACTAATATATAGTGTATAAATATATATATATATATATTGGGAGACATTAGTGTACGTTTAAAGCATGGGCATGCCAATGGCAGTTGCGATACAAAAGGGTCGATCGGCAAAGAAGAGGTGCATTGTTCTGTACAGTATGCGTAATGGTTAATAAATGCGAATGGAACAATGACTGTCAGGCCGAGAGCTATCATCTGCAAACAAAGTCAAAGATATTGACTGAATTTAGAGGAACCTGTGTATGGAGTAATATTGAAGCACTATGGTGAATATCCCACAAGCTTGAGAAAGCATAATCTAATGCAAACTAATGGAAATCGAGAAATACTTGGAAATGATTGGATACAAAAATGGTTTTCACTAATTTATGTTGGATAACGTCTTATTTATCTGAAGACATGCCACTGTGCAGATGTGGGCGACGCTGTTACAAGCTGGCCCGGGCATTCATGCTCTGGAAGTCGTTGTTTTTAATTTTGTATTTAAAACGGTTTTTAATTGTATTAAAAACAGTTTTTGAAGAGTAGGACGGATCCCGTAAGGTAGATTTTGTTGCCTAATGTCTTCATGTATGGTTTCTGAGATAAAATAAAAAACTTCCACAAAATCGAATGAGACATACTGACAACAAATCAAACAACGGCATATTTGTACTTGCAGGATATCTTATTTCCATACATCAGAGATCATCTTGAAGATTATCTCTCGACCCACTGGGAGGAAGACGAGTGCAAACAGGATGTTCATCTTCTAAAGAAACAGGTAGAGTGGTTGCAGAGCTGCTCAGATGGGCAAGTCATATTAACTATTTACCAGCTGCCATGGCTAATGGAGGGTTGGTCATTAATAATTAATAATAATAATTATTAGTCATTTCAAGGACTGGCAACTTCAAGACGCATGGATGTACATAATTCTTTCTTCATTGAAAAGTTTAGCTTTTGTACATATCTTTCTGAAATTCCATACATTCTTGGCATAGGGCGACCCAAGTGGGACTCAAACTCCCAACCCTTGCAGTGTTAATGCCATACTCCACCATTTTGACTCTACATTTCACCCCTTCAAACTAACATTTAACCGTGTAGTTCTGTATTCAATTGCAGGAACTGCAGCTGTCACCAGTAAAAGCAATTGCGTTACATTTACATTAAGCCATTTAAGCCATTAAGCAAAGGGATTTACAAGTGAGGCTGAGAACAATCAAGCCACACAATCCGAACTGGAGTAGCTACCCAAAAGTTCAAGTGCAGCGCAACCACTTTTTCAAAATGCTACACTTTGCACACTCGGTTGTTCTGTTTTAAAAGTAAAGCCTTTCCTCATGTCAGCTGGAGGAGGACCTCCGGCAGAACCGGGCGTGTCCTGTGCATGTGCTGGACCAGACGGTGCACACGGACGAGGAGAAGGCAATCCGGGAGGTGATGGAGAACGTTCTGTGGCAGATGGCGGCCGACAGGAAGACCACGGCGCTCAAGCAGTTCCAGGGTCACATGTGGCGGGCGGCCTACTCTGCAGGGAGAATCAAAGGCGAGTAAGTAGTAGAGCAAGAGGTTTGGATTGATTTTACACACACGACACTTGCTTGTTGTGGATCCCCCGTGAGGCAAATTACACTTAAAGCTGCTTCATACAGTATGTGTATAAACATACGGGGGGGGGTAAAGTTGTTGTTCGATACACTGGCAAAGTTATGATTCTCGACAACATTGATTACTTAATTCACAGATGTTTAAATATGAAAGATTTTGTGAATGGGCGTTTGTGGTGGAGTCTGTTTATGTATATACAGTGGGGCAAAAAAGTATTTAGTCAGCCACCAATTGTGCAAGTTCTCCCACTTAAAAAGACGAGAGAGGCCTGTAATTTTCATCATAGGTAAACCTCAGCTATGAGAGACAAAATGGAAAAAAAATCCAGAAAATCACATTGTCTGATTTTTTTAAGAATTTATTTGCAAATTATGGTGGAAAATAAGTATTTGGTCACCTACAAACCAGCAAGATTTCTGGCTGTCACAGACCTGTAACTTCTTCTTTAAGAGGCTCCTCTGTCCTCCACTCGTTACCTGTATTAATGGCACCTGTTTGAACTCCTTATCAGTATAAAAGACACCTGTCCACAACCTCAAACAGTCACAC
>OOFG01085463.1:0-14675 GCA_900323295.1 Molva molva
CATCCTGCTCCGGCTGCTGTTGCTGCTGCTGGACAAACATGCACAACAAATGTTACTGTATATAAACGGTGTGTGTGTGTGTGTGCGTGTGTGTGTGTGTGTGTGTGGGGGCATGTGTGTGTGTGTGTGGTTGTGTGTGTGCGTGCGTGCGTGTGTGTGTGTGTATAGTGTGTGTGTATGTGTGCGTTTGCGTGTGTGTGTGTGTGTGGTACCATGGGCGCTTGCTGTTCGGTCCTCATGAGATCTTCGTAGATGTCTTCGCCGTCGTAGTCTTCCTCTAGCCTGTAGACCGCTGCATACTGCTCTTCCTCATCCTCAGGGGCGTTCTCACTGCCGCGCACACACACACAAAGACAGACGCAAAAAACATTATAATTCGCAAAAACATCCTGAAATTAATCATTGAAATCAATGAATGTTTAAATCAACCACCATGCAATTATGTATAATTGATTCTCTATAATTGTCTAGAACTGCACTATAACTATGATAAACTTAAAAATAAATAAATACATACCTACATACATACATGCACACATGCAAACGTACATACGTAGTCGTATGTACATACATACATACAAACATCCATGTAAAAATACATAGGCTTTCAGCTGAAATTAACTCATGAACTTACTCAAGCAGGTCCTCCAGATTGTTGTAGATGTCCTCCTCGTTGAGGCTCACCTCTGTGGGGAACGGTCTGAAAACCACAATGCATTCTGATGTCATTGTCCATCCTCCTCCCTATACCCAGTATAGTAGTACACATGTAGGCAGTACGGATGTGTCTGAATGCTTATGGTTGGTCAATTTTTGGTGTCAATCAACTAAACCCAAGATGAACCCAAGGTGAATCTGACTGTTTAGAACAAAGACTAAAACAAACACTGAACTGTGGGGCAGAGGTCATTTTGAAATAAATAAAGGTAACTAATTTGGTTGGATTGTGAATAACGTTGTAGGACAGCAAATCATTAATGCATTACGAAATAACAAATTGTGTGCAGGTGCACAAAATGAATGAACCAATAATGAATTAATAATTTCCAGGTAAAGCTGTAGTGCATAAGTGAACTAGGCACGAAACTACAGGTTTGCAAGTGCACGGCATGCTGAAGGCCTGCTCATATTCAACAGAGATTGAATCTCTTTATGGTAAAGTAACCTGTGAATATCAAGGTTTCCATGGAGATGGTATTACCGCAGTGCAACCACATTGTTAAATAGGGGAAAGTTGCTACCAGTGTTGAGTCAGAAAATCTTGAGAACAGGTCACCAATATTGTCATCAGAAGTGTCTGATGTGTCTGATGCTTATGTCTGATGCTTATGTAGACATAAATGTCTACATAAGCAAAAATGCCTCGCTGTCACAACTTTGAATGGTGTTCATGAAGTCTTTGGACATACTGACATACAAACACATGCACAACTAAACACTAATAAAACCACATGTCGCATTTCAAAGTAATAAAAACGAGTCCAAATGCAGTCAGTGTTCGATTCCAAGTCTGAGCCATTAGTGTTCAAGTCTGAATCATCAGTGCTCAAGTTCGAGCCATTAGTGCTCAAGTCCGATACTACAACACTGGTAGCTACTGTCTGCTCCTGTGTTCGGATGCACATACAATGATGGTTTTATATACTATGTAGAAGAGACTTACTTAAATCCACCCTGTTGTGCGATCGTTGTGTAGGAGATCTTGGAGAGGGAGTCCATCACCTGGGGGATGTATGGAGGAAAGTGTTATGTGTTATGGTTTGATGTGTTTGGTTTGTCACATAAAGGTGTCCTTATGGCCCTTGGTGTCAAATCAATTACAAACCCAGACAATGCTGACAGGAGTCAACATACCAATTTAGTTATCTAGGCCTATATGGTTCACGAAATACTTCTGACCATGTGGCAACATCAAATACAATGGCGTACAGCGTAAAGGAGTATGACAATGTATGGTAAGAACTCTATTTAAATGATTTACTCAGCTATATTCTATCATTCAAATCATTCAACTATGCCAACTTAAACTTAAGCACAGATTCTGCTCACCAAAGATACAGAGTGCCTAATTTCTAGGCCTTGAATTCATATGTTTTTTTTTGTTGTTTTTTTTGTCTGCAAGAAAAAGAATAGATAAGACAGATATGTTGCTGTGGTCTCTTACACAACTATTCTGTGGTTTAACCAAGCACCAACCAAGCTACTCTTTTTGCAAACAGCATCAGATGTTGAGTTGTTTGACAGTATGTGATATGGAAAGGCTATATAATGGCTATAATGGCTTTCATCTAAATTGTGTGTGTGTGTGCCTGTGTGCACATGCATCTGTTTGTGTGTGTGCGCGTTTGGTAGTGGCACATTGCCTTCCCACACATAAACACACAACAGCAACACACATGCCTGATTTAGTGACACAGAAAAAATGTGTCAATGGGGACTATAAGCAAGTAAAGAGCTACAGCATGAAGTATGTAAATCTAGGATATATATACTAGAACGACATGGAAGACGCTGACATGGCGCTAATAAAGAGGGCTGATGAAGACATGGAAGTGGGTGTTCTTGGAGATAAATGTTATCATTGAAGCATATATCAGGTGCAAGGGTAGCTTGGCCAGATGAGGTTTGGCTTTTTTTGTTAGCTTGCGGCACGACAGCATCTCTATGTTCCCCTAATCGCCACTGGCTTCCTGTCTCACTGACGGCAGTGGTTAGGCTCGGCCGCTTAACATTATTGCTTGCAATGTAAAAGCAGTTCAACACTGATATGGAGAAAATATAAACTTTTAATAAATACATATATTTCATCTTTGTTTGTTTTTTATATCTGAACGAGGAGGGTGGAAGCTTCCCCACACTAGTGTTTTTTTATGGTTATAAGTTCTTGAAAGTTTTCACTTTTCCTCTTTTTATCCACTAAGAAAGACATAAATAGTTTATTTGAGAGAAACTTGAGTTGGTATCTGGACTTAATGTTACAATGTTCATATTCTGTAATTGTTCCTGTAACTTTCTGCTTGTCGTTTGAAAGCATAGCTAAAAAAGGTAACCACAGAGCACTAAAACCTTATCACACTTTTTTTTTGTGAAAAGTTCATCAAAGTGAGAGAGGAAGGACACCCACAAACTCAGCTCAGAGCTACAACACTGAGAAACCTGAGGGACATGTTAACATCATGACACATTTCTCACTGTACTCTTCTTACTGTTTTGTGGAGGCCTGGGGTGGAGACCTATGGCAACCTAGCAGTGGAATGTAGGGTAGAGATGCTGTCACTAGATGTGCAGTGGATTACTGCCATGTGTATACAGCCCCCAACTTGGCACAACCCAACTCCACAAGATTAGACTAGGCTGAGATTTGACATGGTCTCTTGTGTTTCCGGACCCAAGATTGAGCATTTATTTATATTTTTTTCAGGCTACACAAAACACCGCTCCCTGGACGGCGTCCATGGTGAAATACACCAAGCTGAACCTGCCGAAGCACAGTATGTTAACAAGTAGTAATCATGGTTGTGCCATGTTCTCCCTCTCAGAGCTTGTATGTTTAATGGACGACTCCTCATGGGGCCATGGCAGAGATTACACAGTAACAGTAGACCCTCTTTACTTGGGGACGGCAGCCACCCAGCTTCTCTGTTGGGATTATCAGCAGGCAGGCTTAGCTGCAAGCTTCTTTAGGATGCACAATGAACAGAAAGATGGCGGGTCTGGGGGAAGTGGAGGCGGAGGAACCATAAACGAGACCAAAGTGCCATTACGGTGGTTTTGTCTATAAACTGAGGGGAAGACCTTTCTAGTCTGGCCTGCATGGTTTGAATTCAGATAACTATTTAATAGGGCAGGGTTGGTTTGTTTAAAACAGGTGTGAAAGTTGTACTTTGGGCCACCAAGAGATAATTTCTATTTAAAATGAATTCATATTTACTCCTTGATAATGATTGATAGAAAAAAGACTCATCAGGTAGAAGATAATCAGATACACATATAGTATATATTCCAAATATATCCAAAAAATATAAAGTTAAAATTGGAAATATATGTCTTGAATTGCCATCAACTAACTACTGTAGCTTCTTTCCAGAGATGGCACATACGTGCCCTAAACAATCTCTTAATCTGGTAGGGCAAAAGTAGTTCAGGGAATTCAGTGAGTTAAGGAAATATGGCATTCAGGCCAGTCATTCAGTGTGCTTGTTGGCAGCAGTAGCTAAGCCAAATCAAGCTCTGTGAACAGCCAGGGAGAACCCAGCCAGTAGTAAGCCACAGCAGAGATCTACTGTAGACCTACTGACCTGCTAACCATGAACAGCAAACATGAAAGAAAACATGCATGTTACCAGTCCTTTAAAAGTTCGCATTACAACACAAGGCAAAACCTCTGGCGAAAAAACACTGCGGTGTTCCACACTTGTGCACTGCACTTTCAGGCAGAACCGCCACACAGACACACAAAAACACACTCACACACACACACACACACACACACAGGTGTGTTTACTGAATTTTGAACATAATAATTTTGGACTGGATTCTAAAATACATAAACTATTAATTGTGAAAACAGGGTTTTCACATTTAATAGTGACAGACTGATCAGACTTAACTTAAGCAGACACAAATCGTATGTACAAATATCATGCCGTTATTTTCAATGGTAAGTTATTGGTATATTGGTATATAGATAGGAATAGTTGTAGCGTTAGGGTTATGAAACCTACTGTTAAGCCTTCAAAACACTTTGGTTTTACTGCTAATTAGGATGAAAATTCCTGAGCTACCAGCTCTAGCAATACCACATAATATGATCAAATCTGTAAATATGCGGTCATGAAAAACAAATGATGAATACAATAGAATCCTCAAATGTGTGAATGTAGCTATTGATTGTGATTCCAAACCAAAATTGAGCACACCTTTCCAAAGTCCCGCACGTCGAAGAGGTCAAAAGCCTCAAACAGGTCACATTTCTTCATCCCAAATGCCTCACAGCACGATGACAGGAAGGTCCGGATGTTCTTCAAACACATGAACTGCAAAAGACAACAACATCGCATATAAATATTCCCATTTGGTGGTGGTAAACTTTTTGTTACGTGGTCTGTTATGACTAAACAAAAGTGGGGTTATTTCTTAGATTTTATTTTCATGTAAACCAGAATATCTACAAACAACTGAGTAACATCAACCTGTAAAATAAAATGTGTATTTGTCAATATTTCTAACGGCAAGTATATACTAGATAATGGCTAGACTGCAGTAGTATCTCATTTGATTTCTTGTCTGTTTAGTTTGAAGGAACCGCTCTGGTGAATGTAACAAGCTGATCAAAGATTAGTGTTTTAGTTCTCTGATTCTTTGCTTTGGGGCAAAGCTGTTGAGCTTCACATGTTAGTTAGAATTATTAAAGATTAAAGGAACAGCATGGGATTTCTGTTTTCAGGGTATAGATTGCTCTTGAGCGTGAATTGTCATAGTTTCAGTGATTTCTAACAGAGCTCTGAAATGTTAAAGGTGTACAGTAGTTTCACATGTTTTTGTTTCCTGTCACACACGAAGGGCCAGTTCAGCCACCACCACATTCTACGTCTAGTTTGATCGCAACTTTGTCCATGTAAATATGACAGATAAACTTGTGTTGTAAGGAACCTATAGATAAAGACTTTGAGTAAAATAATCTTCTTTGTTCATGGAGATAGGAAGAGTCATAGTATAATTTGAACTTCACAAAAACGTCATTTGAAATGCTTCTTAATGTGTCAAAATGGCAGTGAAGAAGAAAACAGAAAAGGGGGAAAAAAAAGAAATGAGCTGTAGCAAGATTCCTGAGGATGTATCTCAGCTTTATCATGGCTGCACATCGAGGAGACGCCTGCTATTACTCTGAGAACCCCTTGGGCTCTTGTTCCCTCTGTGAGGAAATGGATGATGATGATGATGATGATGATGATGATAATGATGACGACGGCAATGGATGAAGATGACGATTGTTTCCAAATTTTGGAGTAGTTACTACAATAAGACAGCTTGGGAATTACGATAATGGTTGAGTATAATATGTGAGATCCATCAGCATAGTTTATTAGCTTTGGTGGCTAAAATGTTTAACTCCGAGGCTGAAAGGTTGAGGGTTCAAGTCCCAATGACTGCAGCCTACCTGTAAGTATCCTTCAGCAAGATGCATCTTGTGAAGTTCTTCAAAAGTACTGCATATGGTAAGTTTTTGACTCAAACTCAGAAAATGCTTATTTTTAACATCCCTCTACCATCAACTCTCCATCAATTCATACATTTTTATTATTTCACAGCATGAATAATTTACCCGACAAAAGAGTGTATCCCGATATGAAACTGATTTAATGTGATGTGTATATGATGGCAATGAATGTCGAAACAATTTAATTAACAGCCCAGGTCATTTAGTCTGTTGTCCGACCTTTTGCATGTGTCATGCCGTTAAAATATTGCAACCACTCTTTGACCATATACCAGATGGTCAAAGAGTACCAGAGATGTTCTTTATTCTAGTAAATTATGAAAGACCAAATACACAGTGCGTGGCACTAAGGTTAGACTTTTCAAACTATGGCAGCCCCTCTTTGACCACTTAGAGAAAATGCAGTTCCAGGGGTGCCTCCAGCTGGCTGTTGGTTATGGTTATTTTTATTATTTTCCTTTTAATCTTGCTCCTTTGACTACCCAATATTAATCTGAAGCACTAGCAGTACTTATTCTGTATTTTAACATGAAGACTATGTTTTTTGTTTAAGTTTTTTGCGAGGAGGGTGTGGGGGTTATATACATATATATATATTTTTTTTTATTATAAACATTTTGTATGTATATGTGTCTGGTTTGCAATTAATTTTTTTGCTATATACATGGTGTGTATATCCCTCTATTCTTTGTATGTCCATTTACAAAAACAATGTTGAAACAGTTTCAGGAGCTACCGTTTATATTCTGGAAAAACACCAATAAAAATAGTTCAAAAAAAGAAAGAATAATCGGTTTAATTCATGATTCAAAGCAGACTTAATATAGGGTTGTCAATGTGTTGGTTAACCATGATCTATTACAAAAGGGGCAATGACTCTACTGGTCGGTTTGTAGACTGGCTTCTACATTGCAATGGGTCTGGATGCTTGCTGAATGTGTTTGTGTTTCTCCTTATGATTTATACTGTTGTTCATATGTTTGTAATAATTGAATCCATCTGAAGCTGATATGAGTAAGAAACTCCAGTTAAATTGAAAAAAACAGCAAAACACCTCATATGTTATAACAATAAAACCTTGTGATGAATTAGAGTACTTTGTATTTTCTTACTTTCTATCCCCCTATTTATTCACAAGCCCATATTTTAACATCAGTTCTGTGCCCTGCTGTACTCACACTGATGTCTTGGATCAGAGGCACATCCAGAGATAAATATAGTGTATTTCAGAAAGAGAGAGAGAGAGAGAGAGAGAGAGAGAGAGAGCAACTTATCCACAGTACACTGCACCACACAGCACTATAATGTACACCGCTCCCCGGCCCATTATCCTTATGCTTGCATTGCCATTTCAAAGATCTCAGAGGCCTCAGAGGGAGACAATGCAAAGGGCCTTTTAAAACTCTCCAGACCCACTGACACACATGAGGTTCCCAGCTATACCGATACGGCCTACAGCTGCAGGCCACGGTCACTTATTGTTCTACAGAGTAATGGCCCCGCTTGGGTTTCCAACCTCTTCAGTAGACAGATGCAGTGACGCCCGACATCATGTAGAGCTAACGCACTCTGAGAATAGTAACGGACGGCCTTAATATATAAAATAATAAATGTATTTTCAATCCTAAAATTGGCACTTACTTATTAACTTCCAAATGTGAAATAAATATACATCTACATGTTTTTTTTCACTGCATATATGTATCAACATATATGCAGTGTTGTTTTCCTCAATTAAATTTGTTTTTTGTCTTCCTGAACAAACAAAACCCATAAAGGTTGATGATGTTTCACAAAGCACATTTTCAATATAGTCTTCAGTGATTTGATCCTATGTTTATTTGTCATTAAAATATCCACTATTTTAAATATTAGATTGTGTGTAAAAGACAGACTAGTGGTTGAGTTAAATGCCTTCCAAGTTACATTCCCAGTTATATAGGCATAACTAGACATCAACTACAAGTTGCTGAACAAATAGCATTAGTTTGTCCAACTAATCGGTGGATCAAAGTCCAGATAATATCAGTCTCTCCTGTGGCCAAGAGAGGAATTCTGGTCTTCCCTTGGACCATTCCCTCAGGACTCACAGAAGGAGACGTCAGGAAAGCCGTCACTTTACTCTACTTATTGCCACAGTATGATGCATGACATAAAAATGAACCCAACCCCACCCAACCAAAATTTTAGTTGTAGGCTACTTTTGTTTTCCTGACCTGGCCTCTATGCCTTCAGTCTTAAAATGTGAATGTGAATATTTCATGAGGTCGACAAAACATAGGCTAATAGAAAAACGTATAATCTCTTTCTTATCCCGAACCCCTAATCCTGTTCACCTTTCAATTTATGTATTTTTCTGAGCATCATTGAGTCCTTCTGAAGTTAACTGAACTCAACGTTGTTATTTTTATTGCATGTGAGTTAATGAAATAGGGGAATTCAATACTTGTACGTTAAGCATCAGAAGAAGATCAAATATTCTATAACCTACCTGAGACATTTGCGGTCTGAGGTTGATTTCCTTCAGGTTGATAGTGTGCGGTTTCAGGTTGTTCAGAAGTTGGCATAGCAAAACCCCGTCCCGCAGGGTCTGGGCCAGGTCGAAGACCTGAGCGGTCTCCGCCGTCACTCGATGGTTAACCGGGAGCACTTTGCAATTTATAAGCCAAAGCGCGCATTGCCTCCAATACTCCATGTTGTGCGACAACGAGCTAAATGATCATAGTCTAGCCTACTATAAAAAGAAAAACGAGTAAGTGTCTCTACTTTAAATCTGTAAGTCACATTAGAGCTCCATCGTATGCTTCTTCAACAGAACGTTCTCATAAAACGCGCGGGCAGTCGTTTACGACGCGTGGGCATCGCCGAGCGCGTGTGAACCAGTGGATGACAAGCTGCTGCTCGAGCTGACCGCCGCTCTTAACTGGGTTGGCTGCAGTTCTGTGTGGGAACCTCCTCTCACAACAACTTCCTCTTCCTTTCTTTCACTAACGTTTCCATGCGAGTAATTCAGTCCAGGCAGTTGGGAACAGAGCATGGATTCAACAACACATCCAAAGTTATGAAGACAATTAAAATGTAAATGTTGGCCCTGAATTATCGTGTTGTGTTTAATGTATCACACAAAGGAATACGGGGTTATTCGTTTCAGCAACTTTTAAACTGAACTGTAAAAGCCAAAGGTTCTGAGTTTCATTAGAATAGTTAGCCTAGGCCTAATACATCAGATTTACGAGATAATCAAGGGGGTTAACCATAGAAGCAGTGGGGTATCTATCAGACCATGTCATTAAATAAGTGTATGCTATGACAAAAACAGAGGAAGGAAACAATGGGATCCCTAACCCATGGTGAGAGAGCCAGATGTTTCCCTGGAAACCGATTATAGTCATAAACCTGGGCCTATATAAAATGTTGAATAACACCGCTTAATGCTGACCTAATTGATAACACAAATAGTCATACTGTAGTGAACAATTGCTAGCTAGTTGTGAGTTGCCATTTCCACTTAGCAAAAACTGATGACACAGATATTGGTGGTTCCACGTCAACATGTATTAGGCCACATTAATATATGAATAAAATATAATTAATCAATTCCAAGAATCAACCAATGATATACCAGTCAAACCATTTGTTAAAACGGTCAGTTTTAACAAATTAATAATTGTGCTTTTAATTTCCACTGAGCTTGTATTTGTTTGTTTTTTCTAACCGTTTTATATGAGATGCCTAGTGGCCTTTCAAAACCTAAAAACAATGCGTAGTAGAACAGTATATGGTAGGTCCGGTTGTGACCGGACCTATAGCCTATAGCCACAATAAAGCGTGTATAACACCGGAAATAAAATATATTCAATCAAATCATAAAATCGAACTAATAACAGAAGTAAAGGTAAAACATGAATAACTCCATGTTCATAATAAACTAAACATTTTTGATTGATCAACTTTAAAGAGCTGGAGAGACATCCGGTTGCGATAGAAAAGAAACACGCACGCCGGAAGAAGAATCATGAAATAGAAACTGCAGTCAAAACATAAACAGAGCGGTCAACCTTGTGCAAACGCAGGTACCCTGCTCCTCAGACTACATGCATGTATACCTCAATGTAGTGTGCTTTTCTTTTGAGATCGTCGTTTTATCACACATAGCTCGATTGCCAGGTAAAACAAGCGAGGACCAACGGCAGCTAATCAGATTCAGGACAAACCTAACAAGTGTACGCTTCGTGGGGCCTTCGAGGTAACGTTAATGTTAGCAACGCTAGCCTCGACTAACGTTACAAGCTCTGTGTTGAGCCGATTGCTCGTTTTAAAAATAGTTTTTACTTCGCTAGATACCAGTCCGGACAGAGTCGAAGAGTCAATACATCTCAATATACATTGAAAACGTGTACATCTGTATTGTGAGCTTGATTAGTCGAAGCGGATCTGTTTTTGCGGATAATATAATAAACAAAATAATGTGAAAGAAGGCATCAACATGGCCTGTAACATAGCTGGTGACCGAGGGGATTTCCTTATGTTTCGGTTTCCAATGGTTGGCGTTTGCTGAATAAACAGTGTTTGTTATCGGCCAGTTAAATAGATGGCGTCCACCGCGCTACCTGCTGCAGTACTTTAACCTGTTCGTTGACCATCAGACAATGATTCATCAATGTTCATCCAATAATGTCCACTAAATTATGCGAGTGCATTAGTTGTCCTGTAGCACCTGTCGAGTTAAAATGGGTCATGATAAGGAGCTATGGCGGTGTTTTATGTGTCATTAAAGGCTGTCCTCCGGATAGCGGGAGGCCAAACGGGACGACATGGCAGAGTCGGACGGGAAATCCAGCGCTACTAACGGTAAGTAATCACGACTGTTTTGCAAATAACTTTTCAAAATATGAAATGTTTAATGCACCTCACCTTTATTTCCAAATAATGTGTGTTTTATGGCAGGTGTCGCTGAGGGTGATATCTCTGAAGAAACAGGACAGGATACGCTTGAGGGAGGAGATGCCTCTGGAAGCAAAGGAGAAGAACAAACTGGTAGTCAGATATTGTTATAGTTCCAGTACGGACTTTTAAAAGAAAAATATGATTCAGAAAATATTGTTTTTATTTTGCTACCAGTGTTTTTCCATTAGTTCATAGTATACCCAGCCCGCCTACTAGTTTGCGCTGTGTAATGAATCTACTTTTGACAACCCTTTTTATTTTGTTCCTTTTATAATCTATAGGTTTATTTAACCTAACTCCCTATTCCCTTAGCCCCCAATCAGCCGGGAGAAGGGTCTCGAGTCTCGGAGCCCTCTGCGCCTTCAGACGCAGAGTCAGGGGTTGGGGGAGAGGGAGGACACGAGGAGGAAGACACGGACAGCATGGACGGCAGCGGCCTGTTCTCCCTGACGGAGGACGGCGGGCGGAAGCGCGAGGGCGGGAGGAGAGAGCGGGCGAGGGCGTCGGACGGCGCCAGGCGGGCGGCCAGGAAGCGGAACAGACCGGCCCTCGTCCCCAACCGCTCCTCCACCACCGACGAAGACGAGGATGACGACGAGGACCACGATGACGAGGACGAGGAGGAAGACGAGGAGGACGCGCAGGCCATGGAGGTGTGGCTGGGGTCGGACGTGAGCGACCTGCGGGGCCCCACCTGGCGGGCGGTGCCCTCGCTGCGCTCCAGGGAGATTGGCAGGAACTCGCAGCAGTTTGTGAGGCGCGTGTGCGGCGCCCGCGGCCTGGTGCAGCGGCTGGAGCTGCAGGGGCGGCTGGAGAGACACACGGGCTGCGTCAACACGCTGCACTTCAACCCGTCGGGCACGCGGCTGGCGTCTGGCAGCGACGACCTGCGCGTCATCATCTGGGACTGGGCCGTCCGCCGCGCCGTGCTGGAGTTCGACAGCGGCCACAAGAGCAATGTCTTCCAGGTCAGCGGGGGGGAAGAGAGTGGGGTCATGGGTTGGATCGGAGCAATTGCATGTCCTTCACCACCTTCCTTCAGTCAATAACATACTACTGGATAGAGCTGTCCGTGCTGCCATGTAGGGAACAATCTAATGTCCCCAAAGGTTTTTGGGGAAACATTTTTTACATGCATTCACATATTGAGCTGCAAGAAGAAGAGGAATCAATTTTAACCAAAGGTTTAAACCAGTATTAAAGTAATTGGTCTTCTATGCGGAAGTAAATTAAATCTGCAAGCCTGCCCCACCAGATCGAAACCAGTTGACTTTTTGTCCTTCTGATAATGATGAGCCACCTCCGTTTATTAATATATTTTCCCCCTAATTATTTGTGGCCCTTCCTCCAGGCTAAGTTCCTGCCTCACAGCGGGGACAGCACCTTAGCGATGTGCGCGCGCGACGGACAGATCCGCGTGGCCGAGCTCTCCGCCACCCAGCGCTGCAAAAGCACCAAGCGTGTAGCCCAGCACAAAGGGGCCGCCCACAAGGTACAGGCCACATTTTCCTTTTTATTTTGTATTTTTGTCACCTCATTTTATGGAGTGGATTGAAGATCGTTTTTTATGCATCATTGATCAAAGTTTCGGCCTTTTTCCTCTCTGGTTGTTCATCCTGAGCCGTTGGAGGTCACGGGGAAATGTAATCATCAAATATCATTTAAACGTATGGCTGTTAAGCCCTGTGAGACTTAACTTTCTCTATTCTAATCTCGAGGGCTGATGATGATAATGTGTTTGTGTGGGTGTGCTTGCATTGCAGTTGGCCCTGGAGCCCGACTCTCCCTGTTCTTTTCTTTCGGCCGGGGAGGATGCGGTGGTGTTTGGTATTGACCTGCGCCTCGACCGACCCGCCAAGTGAGTGATGATCACACACATGTACAAACACACACGGGCACGCACACACAATAGAACATAATCCCCTTCCCCACTGTTCTATGTCCTGTTCTTTATCTGCTCCGTTTTTGGTCCGATACTGAACCCATGAACCCTGTAGACATGCAATGGTCCATGGTTGACTTTCCACTCAGATTTACTTTTTGCATTGTGTTTCCCATCACTGGTATTTCTGTTATGAAGGGTCAAGGTCCAATAGTATGTTATGCACACATTACAGTAGCTGATTGCCACATATCTTCTCCCTGAAAGCCAATGTACCAACTGAGACCCAAGCGTTGTTCTTGCTTTCTTTTTTTGTTCCAGTAAACTTGTGGTTGTGAAGGAGGGCGATAAGAAAGTGGGGCTGTACACCATCTTTGTCAACCCTGCCAAAACCCAACAGTTCGCAGTGGGCGGCAGAGATCAGTATATCAGGTGACCGTCCAGCAACCAATCACAAAGCTTGTTGTTCTACTTTTTGCTAATTATGGAAATGATGGAGTTTTTAAGGGCTGAGCTCTTTAATGTAATGCTTTATATCCCGGTCTAGGATCTACGACCAGAGGAAGATCAATGAGAACGATAACAACGGCGTGCTGAAGAAGTTCTGCCCTTCTCATCTGGTGTCCAGCGAGTCCAAGACCAACATCACCTGCCTGGTGTACAGTCACGATGGCACAGGTAAACACTTGAAGCTGGCAGCTCGGTTCAGTCATTTTTTTTCTTTACCAAACGTGCCTTGGCCACAGAGCTGCCGCTACAAGGGTCGCAAGCGCCAATGCTCATTGGCCATCAATTAGTTCTTCCCTCCTCTACCAAGTTAACTAAGCTTGATGGCTGACTATTATTTATGTTGGCTCTTCAGCTCTTCAGTTGAACCTTTATTTAACACTGCCCTAGGGGAGAGATGAACTCCTTATATTAAATACAAATATTTAATAAATATGATTTATGATATATTTTTTTTGTTGCATGAATCAAACTTAGACACTGTGAAAGGTGCACGGTCAGTTGTAGCATTATCCTTGCAGAACTGCTGGCCAGTTACAACGACGAGGACATCTACCTGTTCGACTCCAGTCACAGCGACGGAGCCGACTACCGCAGGAGGTACAAGGGCCACCGCAACAACGCCACAGGTACGGAACTATCATCGCCCCACACCTTCTGGCAAGGGGCCAATCCAAGAAGCGTGTGTCTTATTTACGCTTCATAGATGCCCTGCTACAAGAGAGATGTGTTTAAGTCCCAAAGCTCTCGTCCAGCTTTTACTGTTCAGCTGGCTAAACACAAAAGGCATCGATATAACCTTTTTATGTTTAGAATTCCACTGGACCATTGTCCGTTCCTAGTAATATGTGGCTAAAGACAGGCGAATGGGATAAATCCAGAGTTGACTTGTGTTGACCTGTGTAACAATGTATGATACTTTGAGGAAGTGGTACTCCATGCTTTCCGTTGTAGGCCCCATGTGAGTACTGAAAGCAGGCTTTTGGTCTCAACGCAATCAAACCAAATCTTTAATCCTTTTTGTGAGGCAAAGCTCGCTAAGCTCTCACAGAAATGAGCAACACAGCAGCAGCATCTTGTCACGTAACCAAAACCATGGGCTAGCACTGTAATGTGTTG